>CAUYSK010056558.1:0-14150 GCA_963575035.1 Avahi laniger
CTGTCCAATTAATTTCTTTCTATTTTTGGTAGAGACGGGGTCTCGCTCTTGCTCAAGCTGGTCTTGAACTCCTGAGCTCAAACAATCCGCCCGCCTCGGCCTCCCAGAGAGCTAGGATTACAGGCGTGAGCCACCGTGCCCAGCCTCCAGCCAGATCTTTTAAGTGAATCACTTAAGTGGCTGTAAGTGAAAGCTTAAAATTTTTTCCGGTCTTTTCTGGGTGTGCATCTAGTTATGGTCATGCCTATAGCCTTCTTGATTTACCAGTATATGCAAGATTTTTGCAAAGCATCTATTTTCTCATGTATCACTTTCCTCATACTCTTTCTTCCTTGGCTTTATGGTTTGCTGCTTGCCCTGTTTGTTGTCCCTTGTCCAAGTATCTGGAACTAACATATGTCTTTAAATACTTTGAATAAACACCAGCTGGGAGGCTGCCCTAGTCCTCAGTGAGTTCTCATAGGTGTGAAACAAAAGCAGACCCCTGAGCCAATTTCTCAGGGAGCCCTTAGGCCAAAATGCCCAAGTACAATTCTTTGAGAACAAGATCCATATTGCTCCTTCTGGCACCAGCAAACCACAACAGGAGAGCAGGCTGACATCCCCAATGCACCTGCCAAGCCGTGATATGGGGAATGGATGGTGGGCAAACAAAAATGCCACAATGATCTCTTATCGAATTTTAGTAGCCTTTCTTCATTAATCACTCCTCTAGTTGCTCTACATTTTAAATTAGGTTTCAGACTTCCAAAAAAAGTTGATTCTGACAGTTTCCCCAAGCTATAATGGTTGTTTCAGCAGATGGAGGAATCTTTGAAACACCCTCCTTTTTCATTCTCAATGATATACCCCCCCACACACATTTCATTTTGTTTATGAAAATTTTCAATCATGCAGGCAAAATGAAAGAATATTACAGTGAAGACTCGCCACATAGGTTCTACTAATATGCTATTATACTTGTTTTATCATATAACCACTTACCTATCCATCCCTCTATTCATCTATTAGTTTATCTTGTGTTTTGATGTATTTCAACATAAACTGACACTTTCCCAAGTATGTCATTAATAGAATTCAATATTCCTTTATAGTAGTTTTAATGTTGATATAAAGTATATATACAATGAATTATTAAGTGTACTCACCGAGCCTTGAGACATGTAACCCTATGATCCCTTTTGATAAACTAGAAAACCTCTCCCAACATCCTGGGACACCCTTGAAGGACACCTAAATAGCGTGTGTGAGATCAGGGCTGGAGGAATGCCCCAAATACTCTGATGAGGTTCAGAGGATTTGGGGCTATTTATAAGACCCTTATAGGACATGTGGCCCAACTTTTCTATCTGATGATTGTCCCTGTAGCATCCACACAAACTCCACCATTGGTCTGCACACTTTCAGAGATTGGCATCTCACCAGTTCTGGAGGTAGTCTGTTCCATATTTGGACAGTTCGAAGTTTTCAGACGTACTTATTTATATAGAACTACAAACAACAAGATTATTCATCTATTAATATTTCTCTGTTTGCAGACAACCCTTCTGAGTTGTTAAGAGCCCTTCCCTGGGTTTTCTATTCTCTTTTCCATAGCATGTCCTGGTCCCTTTAACTGCTTTTCAGGGCCCCCAGAGGTCTGCTAATTTGACCCCGAATGCTTTATCAAAGTCCTCTTTAAAGAAGACAGACTAATGGCCAGCAAACATATAAAGAAGTACTCAACATCTCTAATCATTAGGAAAATGCACACTACAATGAGATATCACCTAACTCCAGTGAGAATGGCTTTCATAAAAAAGCCCCAAAACAACAAATGCTGGCATGGATGTGGAGAGATTGGAACACTCTTACACTGCTAGTGGGACTGCAAATTAGTATAACCCCTGTGAAAAGTAATTTGGAGATACCTCAAAGACCTAAAAATAGAACTACCATCTGATCCAGCAATCCTACTACTAGGCATCTCTCCAAAGCAAAAAAAAAAGACATTCTATAATAAAGACATCTGCACTTGAATGTTTATAGCAGCACAATTCACAAATGCAAAGATTTGGAAACAACCCAAGTGCCCATCAATACATGAATGGATTAATAAAATGTGGTATATGTATACCATGGAGTTCTACTCAGTCACAAAAAGCAATGGTGATCTAGCACCTCTCGTATTATCCTGGATAGAGCTTGGGCCCATCCTTCGAAGTGAGGTATCACAAGGATGGAAAAACAAGCACCACATGTACTCACCATCAAATTGGTACTAACTGACCAACACTAAGGTGTTCACATGGTGGTAATACTCACTGGGTGCTGGTCAGGTTGAGGGGGGTGGGGGGGTAAACCCACAACTAATGGAAGCGAGTGCACTGCATGGGGGAGGGACACGCTTGTAGCCCTGCCTTGGGTGGGCCGAAGGCATCACATGTAACCAAAATGTTTGTACCCCCATAATATCCTGAATAAAAAAAAATTTAATTAATTAATTAAATTGAAACTCTAACAAAGAAAAAAACCATTCTCTTTAAATAGCACAGCCCTGCAGGCTGACTCCCACTCAGGGTGGTCTTAAAATTAGAGGAAATTGAGTACTATTCTTTCACCCTTTCTTCTAATACTGAACTTGTATGAATCAGACTTTTTCCCTTTCATATCAGATCCCAGTCCCGCTTGATATAAGACTTTGGATCCATGCTCAGACGTGAAGCTGCTAAAGAAAAAAAAAAAAAAAAAGACTTTTGCTCCTTTCTTGCATTCTGGTTCAGTGCTTCTTTGATAATTTTATGCTGCCATCTGGTGGCTAAATGAGACAGTGCATGACTTTTTTTTTTTTTTTTTTGTCTTTGTTTAAAACAGTAGGGCAGAGGACAGACAGGTTAACAAAGTGACGAGCCTAGAATTGGAATAATATGAATCTTTTAAAAAGAGGATCTGATTTCTTCCTGTTGTGTGTCATGCATTTAGGAGCCCAAAGTAAAGGATGCTTACACATCTAGGGCACGGCCACAAAAAATATGCATCTAACATTCCCATTTGGGTCCAACTCTGACTAGCTAATTGTCTTTAAGTAAGTCACTTTTCCTTCTAGTGTCTCAGTTTCCACACCTATGATCCTAACAGGTTTATAAAATGGAGCCAAGCAGTAGTGAAGGTAAGGTAAGGTCCGGAAGGGAAGGAAGTGAAGTGGAGGATTGAGGCCTGGTGGGGGAGGGGAGTAAATAAAGCCTGAAGGTGACAAATGGCAGCAGGGCTGCTCCAGGGCATGCAGTACCCTAGGCAAATATTTTTGGAGAGTCCCTTTCTATATAGACAGTTTGATTAAAAGTATATTAAAAAATCCTGGGCCTCTGAAGTATAGTGATTTATCAATGAAGATTTAGAATACTGGTGGAGAAGAGACACTTACATATTTGCTTATTCAACAGTTCATGTGAAAATTCTTCATAATGTCCTTGCAGAATCTCTTCCTTTTTGGTCCAAAAATCATCTGTTTGTGTTCTTGATTGTCAAATTCACCATTTCTGTTTAATTTCATATCTTCCACCAGGAGAAAAAGATAGCAACATGGTTGCTACTTCCAATGTAATGGATGTGTGGAACTTGTTTGTATTGAAACAATGTAGATTTCTTGCTTCTGCAGTTTCTTCAGCCTAAGGGTCAGCAGTAGACCTTGGTAGCCCATAGCTCTGGACATGCTGTGTTCGATGTGTCACCCCAAATCGTCATGTCAGCACCATTTTGGAGGCTTAATCTAATGAGTTTCCATGAAAAAAAAATACAATGACAGTCAATGAGAGTGATCTGTTAGCCTGGCCTCCCACCTGGAACCAGGCCCTGTGGCCACAGAAATCCAGGACAATCAGTTTATAACTTGTTTTTTTTTTTAGTTTTATTTATTTATTTATTTTTTGAGACAGAATCTGGCTCTGTTGCCCTGGCTAGAGTGCCGTGGCATCAGCCTAGCTCACAGTAACCTCAAACTCCTGGGCTCAAGCGATCCTCCTGCCTCAGCCTCCCAAGTAGCTGGGACTACAGGCATGTGGCACCGTGCCCAGCTAATTTCTTTTCTATTTTTAGTAGAAATGGGATCTCGCTCTTGCTCAGGCTGATCTTGAACTCCTGACCTTGAGCGATCCACCCGCCTTGGCCTCCCAGAGTGCTAGGATTACAGGCGTGAGCCACCGCGCCCGGCCATAACTTGTCTTTTTGTCTTTTCATTTTTTAAAGTACTTTTGTGGAACAAAAGGTTGTAATTACAAAGTGTCAAATTTTATAGTAGATGCTCCTTGAGTCTTGTTTAAGAAAATTTTCCCTAATCTATAAGGTCTAAAAAGTACAGAACATTTCCACAACTGTAGAAACTTTAATTATCTCATCTTTCAAATTATTTTTTTGGGCAATTTTTGTGAAACCATGGATACGTCAAAAATTTGAGTTATTTTCAAATATGAGTTCCATTGTCGAACCAATGAAGCGTAGACAGCTCAAAATATCAATGAAGTGTTTGGGAAGGATGTGGCTAATGAACACACAGCACATCGATGGTTCCAGAAGTTCCATTCTGGTGATTTCAATCTTGAACATGAGCCACGTGAGCGACCTGAGACCAAGATGGAGAATGATGAGCTGAAAGCTGCAGTGGAAGTGTATCCATCTCAACCTACACGTTAATTAGCAGCAAGGTTTGCCATTACTCTTCCAACAATACTGGAACATTTTAAACAAATCATCAAGGTAAAGAAGTTGGATAGATGAATTCCGCATGAATTAAACAAGAGTCAGAAGAGAAATTGTGTCAAAGCTTGCCTTTCTTTGTTGTCATGATATAAAGCAAACCATTTCTACACGGAATTGTGATGTGTGATGATAAATGGATTCTTTTTGATAATCCCGAGGGTTCGGCACCATGGTTCGATAAAGATGAAGTGCTAAAACACAGTCCAAAACCCACTATTCATCAAAAAAGGTAATGGTGTCTCTTTGGTGATCCGGCACTGGTATCATCCACTACAGTTTCATGAAGCTTGGTCAATTGATTATGGCGGACCATCTATTGCAACCAATTGGATGAAACGATGAGCATGCTTGTGATTAAGCAGCCAAGATTGGTCAATTGAGATAGGCCAATACTCTTGCAAGATAACTCTCGATCACATGTTGCTGCTCAAACTACAGAAGGCAGACTTGGAAACTCTCGTCGTCGGCCATATTGGTTAGACCTCGCGGCCAACTGACTACCACTTTTTCGACACTTTGGACCACTTGTAAGGAAAAATGTTCAATTTTCAACAAGCTGTGGAAAACCCTTTTTGCAATTTCATTGTCGATGGTTGAGGCACATATTTTGAGTAATTGTACTTTTTCTTGTGTGAGTTATAATGAACTATACTTTTGATTCGATGTTAAACATTCTGTATCTAATGAACTAATGCTGAGTTTCCATTCCATCACATGTGGCTGCTCAAACTACAGAAGGTGGACTTGGAAACTCTCGTCACCCGCCATATTGGTTAAACCTTGCGGCCATTTGACCACATATCACTGCTCAGACTACAGAAAGTGGACTTGGAAACTCTCATCATCCGCCATTTTGGTTAGACCTTGCGGCCAACTGACTACCACTTCTTTGATGCTTTGGACCACTTGTAAGGAAAAATGTTCGATTTTCAACAAGCTGTGGAAAATCCTTTTTGTGATTTCATTGTCGATGGTTGAGGCACATACTTTGATTAATCGTACTTTTTTTTGTGTGAGTTATAATGAACTATACTTTTGATTTGATGTCAGACATTCTGTATTTAATGACCTAATGCTGCGTTTCCATTGTCTTTCTCCCATTCTCTATTATTTCTCAGATAAACAATATAGGACAGTTTATGAGATTAATTGCACTGAAATAGCCAGTTTTCTGGGGAGCAGCTTTGGTTTTTATATGAGCATTTTTCCTACCAGTTATGGCCAGTGGGTACAGTTCACTACTGTTCCATTATGGTTGGTCCAATGTTGGTGTCATCAGATTCATGGAGGAAGTAGGAAAATAGTAAAGATTAAGGATTCAAAATTTAAAAATCACAGACAGGTTAAAAACAGTACTACTGCTTGATTATTTAGGAACCAAGTAGCCATTTTGTCAAATGCCTTTCTTTCCTTCTTCCATCTTGTTCACCACAGTACTTTCACTGTCTTATGATCTGGGGCTTGACTCAGAAACATGGTGTGTGACCTTATGCATATTATGTATGTGTAACCTTTATAGGATTCTGTTTTATTAATCCTTCACTAACACATTAGATAATGGGAGGGCAAGTCCTTTGAAGATGGTTCTAACCTCAGTGTATTACCCTTGTCTGGCTTCTTTGATTCTAAAGTTTGGTGGAGTTACACATTCTGGTCGGAACTAAATATTTGGATACTTGATTAACATAACAAACCTCCACCTTCCCCACCCTTCAAACTCAAAAGCAAACTAGATTAACACATTTACATTTGTTATGCATTTTGTAGAAATTTTTGCATCAGTTATCTGATCATTCAATGTGTATTCTGTTTTGCAAATGAGCACTTAGAAACCCATTAAAGTTATTCTTGGACTAGAGGTGAAGTCTTCTTTTAGCTTAGTGTTGTTTCTAGTATGCTATTGTTTTCTCAAATTTTCCCTTTGTTCTGTTGTTTTGTAAATTTTGAACGTTCTTAATGTTTAAATCACTTTCAATTTTTTAGGCCACGCCTCTTAAAGCCTTCCCCACCCCCAGCTTTCCCTCAGTTCTTAAAGCGCTGCAATTCTCTGCTGCAGCCATATTTCTTCTTCTCCCGAGGATGTTAACTTCCTGACTGAAGATCTCTATGCACTCGGGGCTCTTTCTGGAACATTTTCCAACACCCCAACACCCCATATGGTGTATTTTTTTTAAAAAAATCATCAAAATTCCATAAAATATTTTAAAAATCCTATACTTTCTCCTAGTAGTTTCTTGACAGTTCCTCCATATTTTTCAGGTATTTGGAGTATTTTTAGGCAATTTTTAATTTTTAAGGAATTTTTTTCTTTGGAATGATTTTTGGTTGACACCTTTTTTTTGTGATTTAGTATTCTAAGGGTGTACCCTTTTTCTATATTTGGCCCATCGGGGCTGCGGATACCTGGTTTCATTATTGTTTTTTCTTTGCCCAACGGGGCTGTGGATACCTGCCTTTTAATTCTTTTCCTTTTTTTAAAATTTGCCCATCGGGGCAGTGGATACCTGCTTTTTATTTTTTTTTTCCTTAGCCCATCGGGGCAGCGGATATTTGCTGTGTCCACCCGCCCCCCCACTCTGGCTGATCGGGGCGACCGACACCCGCTTTTTAAAAATATTTGTTTTTGGCCCATCGGGGCTTCGGATACCTGCTTTTATTATTTTTTTCCTTGCCCATCGGGGCCTCGGATACCTGCTCTAATTTTTTTTTTCCATCGCCCATCGGGGCTTTATATGGGTTGTTGCACTATCTGGAATAGCTACACATTCCTTTTGCTGCCGATCATTTGGTGGTGTGTGAGTGTACCCACGGCTTTGACAGGAGAATGACTTTGCAGTTATGCTAAGGCGCTGTTCAGGTTCTGGAGGAAAAGTGGCCGCCATTTTAGACTTGCCTCCTAACTCGGCTTAGGAGTTGTTTGTGCTAAGTATAAACTAGGGAGGCAAGATGGATGACAGGCAGTCATGTGCCTCGCAGGAGCTAAACGCGTTTGAATGAGCTGATTTGGGGTTTGTTAGGAGCTTTGCCTGATCGTATAGGGAGGCAAAGAAACAGGATCTCGTCTTATATAGGTACCGGGCGCTAGGTGAAAATGAGAGGTTCGAGAAGAGTTCTGCGCAGGGCTTAAAATGGCGATTTTGACATTGCGGCATTGCTCAGGATGGCAGGCTGTGCTTTGTCCAAAATGGCGGATCCAGTTGTGCCGCAGTGTTCAAGTGGCGGGAAGGCCACATCATGATGAGTGAGGCTTTGTTCCTGTGCATAGCATGCAGTGGACATGTGCGATCACATAGTAAAAGATGGCGGCTGAAGGACTTGCCGCAGTGTACAACATGGTGGTCCTCTTTGTCTTTGCTGTGTGGTTTCCACGTTGGATTTCGCAGCAGGGACGGTATGGCAGACTTTGTCATGTTAATATTCTGGCTTTTGTCACCTGGACGTCACCGCAGGTGTTTGTTTAGTACGATCTTGGCGGACTTGCCGCATTGCTAAAGATGGCGCGCTTGCCGCTTATTGCCGCACACAGCAGGAGACCGCGAGAAACGGTGGGATGGACAGTGCCGGATTGCCGCATGACCCAACCAATGAGAAATGCGGGTGGAATCGGTCACAGTCGGTTAGAGCAGAGGATGTAATTAGACCGATGACACACTGTCCAGCTGCTCAGGGAGGACTTGGGTGAATTAGCATGACACTTTGCAGCTGTCATTATTCAGCCAGTCAGGAGGATGAAGTGGAGAGGCCGCTTATGTCTCCCAGGGGGCGGTACTCAAGGTCTTTTCAATGTCTTTCATGGACATTTGGCTTTTACACCTCCCCCCTCTCATTAGTCCCTTCCTGTTCGGCATTGCCTCCTGCGGTGCTGGATCTACTGCTGTGAAGTGAATCACATCCCGTTCCTTTAATTGGTGCCATGGCCTGAGGCTAGTCTACTCCCCCGCCCTCTAATCTTCTCTGCACTGTGTGGAGATGGTGGTGAGCCACGGCAAGGATCAGAGTGGATCACAGATGATCGTTGCCCAACAGGTGGGAGAAGAATTCCTGCCTTCCTCAAGAGGAACACCTACCCCGTGGCTAATGCTGGGGTCGGATTTTGATTTATATTTATCTTTCGGACGTCAGTCGTATAGTCTGTGTGATTTGATGCTGTTTGAATTTAAATCTTAAGTGACTATTATAGAAATGTATTTAGGGGCCTTATTTATAGAATTCATTTTAATTACATTTAATGCGTTTTCATTTTGGGTTTTAAAAAATTGCTAAAACTTTCCCGTTTCTCTCTAAATGCCTTAATCTTTTTTTCTGACAGTAGATATCGTAAGTCAAATCATTTGGCATTTTTAAAAAAGCTATTTTCTTTGAGATTAGCTTAACAAACTACTTTCCTTTGGCTTTTTGAAGAATTTTGTATCACAGAAACAGTTAATTAAATGTTTAACTTCATGACTGAATGTAAAAAGCAGTATCTGAAGGTCTACACTGGTCCAGGCCTTGCTTTGTTTCCATCCTTGATAGTGCTGCACTAATTCACTAATAACCTACCTAATCGGTTATGATCTACCTATTAAGCAACTTGATTGCTGTGGTCTGATATCCTATTCAGGCTCATTCCAATGTTAATGGCCACATTTCGATTTTCCGTGATATCCGACCCAGTTCCTCCCACGTCCAGCTCCCGGCAACCCCCAGCCTAGCCCTGGCCCTTCCCCAGCCCCTATGTCCCAGCCCCAGCCCCAGCCCCAGCCCCAGCCCAAGCCCCAGCCCCAGCCCCAGCCCCAGTCACAGCCCCCTAACCCCCGGCCCCTGCTCCGGCCCCTGCCCCAGCCCCAGCCCCCGCCCCGCACTTCCCAGCCCCAGCCCCAGCCCGCACCTCCCAGCCCCAGCCCCCGAGTCCCAGCCCGGCTTCTTTCTAAAGCCACGCTAATTTTCACTGATTCAGCACTCAAAATAGTCTGTTTATCTCATTACAATGGGATATTCTACCTACCTCTGGCATTGCTGATCTTCAGTGCTGATAATTTGAGTCACCATCTTCAGTTTGTTAAAATAAAAGAATTCCTGCATGTCAGCATTAGTGCCCATAATTTGAGTTACCCATCTTCTCAGTCTCCTGCCCTTAAGGAAGAAGAAGCCATTCCTCCGTCATTGCTGCAGTAGTCACAGTCCCAATGTTCTGAGTAGTGCTCAGCGACGATTTCTTATATACTGTGTTGGCCACCCAAAACTCTTTGCATTGAGTGAAATTCTAACTGCCGGTAATCCTGCCCATTGAATTAAACCCCAGTCCGAACCTCATTTGCATTTATCCTGTGGGCACAGACAACTCAAGTCATTTGTTGGACAGTTAAGTGCTCAGTCCCAATTGTCATAGCCTTGCCTATTAAACAAAGGCATCCTGATACTCATTTAAAGTCCTGCTGTTCTTGGACAATTGAAGAACAAAAATAGAAATTATTCAGTCTCATCCATTAATCACAAGTACCTCCAATCTCCTTTGCATTTGCTCTGAGGCAATGCCGACTACCTAAGACCACATTTCTTAAATTCTTGAGTAGAATCCCAATTGTCTATAGTCCTGCCTAGTACACCAGGGCCCTTTGCAACCTCTTTGCACAACAGCAGAGATGCTCATTCTCAAAGCCCCTTCCCTTGGAATATTAATGGATATAATCATAATTGTTCATGGTCCTACCTAACAGAAAAGAACCACCTATGCCCTTTCCATTGCTCCTACATACTGCAAACTACCTACTACCTTGAATTAACATGTAAAACTCTCATTGGCCGTGGTCTCACCCATTAGTCTAGGATGTCTCCTAACTCTGCCTCTATGCCATTGTTGCTGAATTCTTAGCTACCCAAGGTCCCTTCTCTTAAACAGCTGATATGCATAATTGCATATACCATGGCTCTGTGCAATAAAAAATAGATTCTCACCGCATCCCACCCTGTTGTGAAATGTTGTTAGGGAATGCAAATTATTTAAGAACCCAGCTCTTGGACAGTTAATCGGCACAGTTGCAGTTGTCCAGAGTCCTGTCCATCAGAAAGGGCCACTGTATCCTATTTGCATGCTATAATATGGGCTGATCACCCAAGGCCATTTCTCTTGAATTAATGATGTCCATAATTGCATTTGTCCAAGGTCTTTTGTACTAGCTTCATCCATTCTCTTTGTATTCCAGCAGGGTATCCTTACTACTCAAGATCTCTGCACTGGACAGTTTATATGCATAATCTTGATTGATTAGAACTGACTCTTTTATATCAAGATCTTCTTGCTATATATCAAGAGGGTGCTGATTTACCTAATGGCCCTCCTTCTGAAATTACCGAAGTGCAAAACTGCAATTGTCCCTATTTCCCATTAGTATGAGATCATATTCCCTCATACTCCTTTTCCCTCACTTGCCCCTACTTGGGACTGTAAATACGCATAATTGCAATTTCTCCCTTCCATTAAACTAAGATCCCACCTACTCACACCCTCTTAGCATTACAATAGAGGGTGTTAACCACTAAAGAAAGCCCCGCCTTTTGTACTGTTAATGTGCACAGTAGCGTTTGTTCCTCTTTCTGTGTACTAATAAAAGACCTCACTCACTTCCCTTGAATTCAGCAGTGGATAACCTCTGCCAAAGACCTTTGCAGTAGGATTGTTAACATGAACCATGGTAATTGATCCACAGCTGTCTTTCAGATCGATTCCACTATACACTCCTTGTTTTACAGCAAGGGGTATTAATTACCTTCATTACTTTTTCCTGGGACTGTGAATGTGCAAAATTCCAATATTTGTTGTCCCTCCCTTTGAACTAATGCCCCACTCCTTTCATATTAAAGCAAGGGATGCTGGTGACCCAAAGTCCTTCTCTTGGGACTCTTAATGTGCATATTTCCAATAGGCATGACTCTTAATCTCCATATTTCCAGTTGTCTATGGTCTCTCCCAATAAGCTAGTATTATAGCAGGGGATACTGATGCTTGACGTTTTTCTCTTGCACTGTTCATGTGCAAAATTGCTCTAGGATTCCATCCCCTCAAACCTCCTTTGCATAAATACAGGAGCAGCAATGGCTGCTTCTCCTATACTGATTAAATGTGCATAATTTACAGTAGTTGATGTGCCCTTAGAATCAAATCCCATTTCCTTGCTCCATTTGCATTACTACAGGAGCTTCTAAATAACCAAGATTCACTCTTATGCATACTTACATTTCTTCCTGTACTTTTACACGAGGTGAGGACCCCACTCACTCTGTTTACATTCCACCAGGAGGTAATTACTACTCAAGACCCTTAGACTAGTAAAGTTAATGTGCACAATCTTAGTTGTCTTGTACAGGCTCTCAGTTGTCCACAATTATGCATTTTAGGTCAGAACTCCTGTACTTATCAAAGCAGGATGCTAACAAACATAAAGCCCTTCTCTCAGGACTGCACATATATGTAATTGTGATGTCAATGGTCCTTGACGTTAGGCTTGGGTCTCAGACCCTTCACATCGTTTTGCTTTATTGCATGTGGTAATGTTTGTTTAACTCCCCTTTCTCAAACTGTTAATGCGGCTAATGAAAATTCCATTAGGATCCCTCCTCTTCACCCTCCCTTTAAAGTACAGCAGGACCCCTAAGGCCCCACGTTTTTGCTTGTTAATAATGTGTGACTGTATTTGTCCAGGTTCCTATGCACTAGATAAGGAAGATCTTCCCCCATCCCCCACCTTTCCCTTCCAGCAGGGAGTGCCCACTCCATAAGACCCTTATGTTTGGACAGTCAAGGTGCATTTCAGTTGTAGGTGGCCACAGCCATGTACCTTGGGCATTAATGTGCTTAACGGCACACGGCTCATCCCATTTCAGTAAGATCCTACTCTCAGACCTGTTTTGTAGTACAGCAGGGTGCTGATCAGCAAGACCCTTTTCTCGGCCTGTTATGTGGGCAGTTATATTTATCGGGATTCTTGTGCACTAGATAAGGAAGCCTCTCCCATCCCCCAACCCCCACCCCCAATATCGTCCTTTCCCTTCCAGCAGGGAGTGCCCACTCTGTAAGACCCTTATGTTTGCACAGTCAAGGTGCACTCACAATTGTAGTTCGCCACAGCCATGCACCTTGGGCAT
The DNA here is from genome assembly GCA_963575035.1 of Avahi laniger. Classification (NCBI taxonomy): domain Eukaryota; kingdom Metazoa; phylum Chordata; class Mammalia; order Primates; family Indriidae; genus Avahi; species Avahi laniger. The sequence continues at coordinate 12,859 of CAUYSK010056558.1, forward strand.
TAATGTCCTTAACTGCACACGGCTCATCTCACTTGAATAAGATCCTGCTCTCAGACCCCTTTTGTAGTACAGCAGGGGTGCTGATCACCAAGGCCCTTTTCTTGGCCTGTTATGTGGGCAATTATATTTATTGGGGTTCTTGTGTATTAGAAAAGGAGGCCTCTCCCACCCCCCATCCCCCACCCCCTACCCCCAATGTCTTCCTTTCCCTTCCAGCAGGGAGTGCTCACTCTATAAGACCCTTATTTTTCGACAGTCGAGGTGCATTTCAATTGTAAATGGCCACAGCCATGCACCTTGGGCATTAATGTGCTTAACTGCACACGGCTCATCCCTCTGGAGTAAGATCCTGCTCTCAGACCCCTTTTGTAGTACAGCAGGGGTGCTGATCACCAAGGCCCCTTTTCTTGGCCTGTTATGTGGGCAATTATATTTATCGGGGTTCCTGTGTATTAGAAAAGGAAGCCTCTCCCACCCCCTCTACTCCCTACTCCCAATATCTTCCTTTCCCTTCCAGCAGGGAGTGCCCACTCCATAAGACCCTTATGTTTGGACAGTCAGGTTGCACTCACAATTGTAAGTGGCCACAGCCATGCACCTTGGGCATTAATGTGCTTAACTGCACACGACTCATCCCATTTCAGTAAGATCCTACTCTCAGACCCCTTTTGTAGTACAGCAGGGGTGCTGATCAGTAAGGCCCTTTTCTTGGCCTGTTATGTGGGCAATTATATTTATTGGGGTTCTTGTGTATTAGAAAAGGATGCCTCTCACACCCCCAACCCCCACCTCCCAACCCCCACCCCCCGTATTTTCCTTTCCCTTCCAGTGGGGAGTGCCCACTCCATAAGAGCCTTATGTTTGGACAGTGAAGGTGCATTTCAATTGTAAGTGGCCACAGCCATGCACCTTGGGCATTAATGTGCTTAACTGCACACGGCTCATCCCTTTGGAGTAAGATCCTGCTGTCAGACCCCTTTTGTAGTACAGCAGGGGTGCTGATCACCAAGGCCCTTTTCTTGGCCTGTTATGTGGGCAATTATATTTATTGGGGTTCTTGTGTATTAGAAAAGGATGCCTCTCCCCCCCCCCAACCCCCCCCCCCCACCCCCCCCCCCCCCCAATTTGACTTACCAACCCCGGGGGGGGGCCCCCCCCAAAAAACCCCGCTTTTAAACTCGGTCCCCCCCCCCCACCGTTCCGCTCAATCCGGGGGGGGGGGGGTTGGGGGGGGGGGGTTGGGGGGGGGTAGACGCTTCCTTATCTAGTGCACAGGAAATCCAATAAATATA
>CAUYSK010056559.1:0-26574 GCA_963575035.1 Avahi laniger
AATGTTTATAGCAGCACAATTCACAATTGCAAAGATGTGGTAACAACCCAAGTGTCTGTCAATACATGAGTGGATTAACAAAATGTGGTATATGTATACCATGGAGTACTATTCAGCTATAAGAAACAATGGTGATATAGCACCTCTTGTATACTCCTGGATAGAGCTGGAACGCATTCTACTAAGTGAATTATCCCAAGAATGGAAAAACAAGCACCACGTGTACTCACCGTCAAATTGGTATTAACTAATCAACACATAAGTGCACATATAAGAATAACATTTATTGGATGTCGGGCAGGGAGGCCGATGGGTATATGCATACACAAAGAGTACGATGTGCACCATCTGGGGGATGGACACGCTTGAAGCTCAGACTTGGTGGGGGAGGGGGGCAAGGGCAACATACGTAAACTAAACATCACCCCTAGGGTTAGGTAGTTCCAGATTGCCTTTTCCCAAGCCTAAGGGTAGGGTGGGGACAGAGGATCCAAAGGCCTAGAATAGGCCAACGTCAGGGGCATTACTGTGAACCTTGCTTTCCATTAATATTGTTGACAAAGATATCTTTTTCTCTGTTGAACAGAATTATTTAAGCAAATCAAAAGTTTTTAATCTCCTGTGATACAAACGCAGATGTTTTAAAAAGGGTTCAGGGGGCTGCTAAAAACCTGGGATAGTCCATTTGGAAAGTCAACTGAAAATGTGTCCCTAAAGTATTTTTTTTCTTTTAACTACAATGTTATATAACAGAATTACAAAACGTTTTGAAAAAAAGAAGGGAAAAAAGAGTATCTTCAGAAATCTCAGCCCTCAGTATCAACTCCTACTATGACTGGCATTTTCGTGTGGTTGTAAACACGGCACAGTCATTTTCCCTCCTGCCCTTTCACGCGTGTCTTAGGTATTTCTCCATGTGACTGAAGCCTCTGGAGTCTCCCATCGCAGTGGTTGCACCATGGTCCATCCATTGCTGTGCCTTCGTTGACTTAACATCTTCCTAGTGCTGAACAGTTTGTTTTCGTCTCCTTTTTCTTGTTATTAAAAAACGTGATGCTAAGCTTTGCTGCACAGAACATAGAAAATGGGAGCGTTGTTCAAGACAAGTCAGTGAAGAGATACAAATGGCTGGAAAATGGGGGAAAATAGCCACCTTCATTAATATATAAACAAAGATTGGAGTACCCATGAAATATCATTTAACTTTATCAAACTGACAATGTTCAGTTTGGTAAGAATGCAGCGAAATAAAACGGAGGCATGGCTGTTATGAAGAGCAATTGGTCATATATATATATTAAAAGTTTTAGAGTATCCAGGCCTTTTGACTCTGTAATTCCACTTACAGGAAGTTATCGTAAAGAAATAATCAGATAAGCACCCAAAGATTTATGTATAAGGATGTGCATTACAATTCTATTTATACATTAAAAAATTAGAAACACTCTTGAATGCTAAACAAGTTAATGGTTAAATATATTATGGAACTTTGTATGATAGAATTTTTATGTACCTATGAAAAATCATGTTTTTGAAGAATATGGAATGGCATGGAAAGCAGCTTACTGTGTCATGTTAAGGGAAAATTAGAGGATGCAAAACGAAAACAATCTGAGCGAGCATCCTCCTGACTTCATGGTAACAGTGAAGCCCACAGAGGAAAATGGGGTCTCATTTGCCTTTCTTCTTCTGTAAGATCCGAAGTGCTTCCTAAAGACAGAAGTAACATCAGACTTATTTCCTCATTCTGCTTCTTCATGCGTACATTTGCTAAATATGAAATAGCGTGGACCCTGCTTTTCCGCAGTGTTTACAGCCCTTAGAATCTAAGTACGTGTCCGCCAGTTATCTGATCTTCCCCAGCAAGCCTCTGGGTGAGGAGGGAAGGTCCTGCCCCCACTTCACAGAATGGTCTCAGTGAGGGTGAGGGGCTTGTCCAAGGTCACATGGCTCGTGTGTAGATGAAAGCCTAGATCTCTTTGTTCTCAGATAGATGTGTTATCTTCCCAAATCCAGGAGGCCCTCTCACGCTTGTGCCATAGATCGGCCAACTGATAAGGGCATGGCTCTGGGTTAATGACTGCTGTGCATTGAATCCGGGGATTCACTCCTTCTGTGACTCAGTTTCCTCGACTGTAAAATTGGGTGGATAATAGTACTTACTTGTTAAATAAGCTAATGCACATAGAGCTACGGAATAGTGCTGAGGACACAGTTAGTGCTCAGCCAGTGACAGCCAGTGCTGTAACAAGACCTGTGGCATCTGAGACTGTAACAGTACGGCCAGCAGCTCTCAAGCGACCCCCCATGACATGCAACAGTGTGTTGTTTTGCTGAGATAAAAGTTAAATACTCACATGGAAAACACACATGCACACTTCTTTGTGGAAAATGGCCCCCAAGGGGCACGGGAACAGAAAGAAATGATAGGTGCCCGAGCTGATAGATACCCCAATGACCTTGATTCGATTAAGTCACATTGTATCAAAACATCACATGTATTAATACACTATAAAGATACACAACTACTCTGTACCCATGATAAGATTAGCAATAGCCGCAAGGCCCGCCCAGGCATCTTGCAGGGCCCACGCTCTGTGCCACTTCGCAGTAGGAGGCAGCCTGGCCCGGGAGTTTCCCGCCCTGGCCTGTGGATTACTGGGACAACAGGATCTACAAACCCTGGTTGCCCTGGAGACGGGGCCGTCTCAGAACAGATACAATTTTCATGAACCTTAAAACAGAGCTTACCCTTTATGAACAAAACACCTGGTATCTGACCCAGACCCCATTCAGGCATAGGAAAGGGAGAAGAATCCCCCGAACTCTGAGAACGGCCTCCTCTCGGAGACACTGCCAGTCAGGAAGGCATCTGGCCAGGCCACCGGCCGGCCTCTGCTGCCCGTCTCATAAGAGCTCTGTGAGAATAAACTGCCGGTACATCAGACAGCGTTTAAGAGTCATCTTTGATGTGAATCAGACCGAAGGGGAAAAGTCACCCCAGGGGTGAAGCTGGTTAAATAGGACCACCCAAGACCCCCCTAAGTGATAGACACGTACAACTTGGGTCAACCCCCAAAACATTACGCTAAGCGAAAGAAGCCAAGCACAAAAGACTGTGTATTGTATGATTACACTTACATGAATCTTCTAGAAAAAGGCAGAGCTATAGAGAAATGGAAAGTAGATATCCGTGTTTGCCTGGGATCGCAATTGGAAGCGGGGAATTGACTCTAAGTGGGCATGACAGAAATTTATGTGATGATGGAAATGTTTTAAAATTGGATTGTTGTGATGGTCACACAACTTTAAATTTACTAAAAGTCTTCTAACTGTACACTTACAATTGGTGAATTGCATGGTATATAAAATATACTTCAATAAAGCTCTTAAAAGTAAAAAAAAATCCACTAAGGAAATGAGAATACTGAAAATGCAGGAATTTGGAGGCGAGATGGGCAAGAAGCACATGCCTCTAGAATGACTTCATGACAGGGAGAAGCCAGGAGCCTCCTGTCCTTTCTGGCTTGTTCTGGGAAGCCTTCGGGACTCCTTTACGGATGTTGATGAAAGGATATCAACATAATGGTGTGTAGCCAGGGGTCCAGGAACATCCTGTCCTGCCTTGTTTCTGCCATCCCAGCCCAGAAAGCCCCAGTGGGGAATGTGAGCGCCCAGCGAACACCCAGCAGCGAGTGACTGAAACCCACCTGCCCTCCGAGTAAGCAAGACCTGACCAGACAGGAAGGGCCTCTTCCCTGGCCCACACTCAGGCCTCAGCTCCTGCCACACACGCTGCTCCCAGGCCAGGCTGACCTAAGCCGCTCGCACGGTCTCCTGAGGACAGGCAGAGGGCCAGGCACCGGTGGAAGGAAGGGCTCAGAGCGCCTGCCCTCGCTTCCTTTGTTCAGCACTGGGTGGCCCTGAGCCAGGCCCAGCGGCCAACAGCATCCTTGGCCCCAGTGTCCGGCAGTCCTTAGCAGTCCTTCCTCCTCGCTCGGTAGCTTTGTCTTGCTCAGGGAATCAAAGTTTGGGAATACTTAAGGAATTCAAATGTTGCTATGCTCAGACTGTGCTGACCAGGACCTAATAATCATCTCTGATTCAGTCAAAATAATCTACTGCCGAAACGTGCAGCGCGCTGACAGGAAGTGAGGAGCTGTGGGCGGTCCCTCGGTCGTCACGTGTCAAGGAGGAAACGGGTTAGTTTCTAAACACACCTGAAAGGGCCTTAGGGAGGGAGTGTTCTGCTGGAGAGGGGAGGTCAAAGGCCACCTCTGCCGCTTTCCCTAACACCAAAGTGCCAGATTCCAGGAGCCGCAGGTGTTAGCGGAAGTCTGAAGGGCAATTGGTTTGAGAAACCATTTCTCAGAACTTGCCTGAGTGTGTCTGCAGAAGCCAAGTGAAGAATCTGTCACTCCGGGCAACTGTCCAACCTTCGCATGCACCCCAGGCCTGAATGGGCTCTCCATGGAAAATGTAATTGGCACCAAAGTCCCCAGACACTGGGACCAATCTCCGTCATTATATAATCACTAACTAACTAGAGGAATTAAAGATGTCTAGTCTACCCTCACGGCTTCACTCAGTGTTCCAAATGAGAGCACGATTGGCATGTCCCTAGGACAACAAAGATGGCCCCATGCATTTCCAAACATCCTTTCCAGGGCTGGCACTGCCCCCGGCCTTGTTGAATTGAGCACAGTGCTGGACTCTTCTTACAAGGAAAAGCGGCTTGTTTCAAAGGTCCTGGTGGACAAAGATGGAAGTGTTTGAACCTCATGGCCCTTCAGGCTTCATCCCAACTCCCCCTGCCCGACATCCTCCCTCTGTTGGATGTGATGAGTTGAGTAGCCGTGGGCCTTCATTAGTAGGAGGAGTAGGAGGAGTTTTCGCTGAACTGTAATATATTAATACACAAAAGCATGCACATGTTAATGCACGGCTGGATGGATTTTAGCCAGCTGAACACACCTGTGTAACTAGCATCCAGATGAAGAGAGAGAACAGTCCCAGCACTCTGAAGCCCCCTCGTGCCTCTGCCAGGGAGGCTACTCTCTTGATTTGTAACAAAATAGATTCGTTTTGCCTGCTTTTGTACATGTTTTTGTCTCTTTTAGCTCCACCTTATGTTTGTGATTGTCATCCATGCTGCTGTGTAGGGTTGTAGTTTGCTCATTTTCATCCTGTATCGCATTCCCTGGCGTGAATACACAGAAACGTGTGCGGCTACTGCTGAGGTAGGCGGTGGGCGTCCTGTTTGGGGCTGCGGTAAATAGTGCTGCTGTGAACCGTCCGCGTCTGTTGGTGAACATACGTGTGCATCTCTGTTAGGTCATGGGCACTGGTTTTTGTTTGCTCTGTAACAGTAATGATGCTAGGTTCAGTGGCAAGTGCCTATAGTCCCAGCTACTTGGGAGGCTGGGACAGGAGGATTGCTTGAGGCCAGGAGTTCAGGGCCAGCCTCAGCAACATGGTGAGACGCCCCCCTCAAAAAAAAAAAAAAGAGTAATTGCAGTGATCAAGTTGGGTCTTCAAGGGTCATGTAAGCAGATAAAATGGGCACTCAGCAGACCTCCCAGCCTAGGTGGAACTCAGTCTTCCTGTAGTTCTCTGTCCCTTCACACATCCCTGCTGGGCCGCGCTGTCTGGGGTTCATCTCTCCCAGGGCTGTTAGATGTAGGGGCTAATCTCTCATTAGTTTATTTCCCTCTTAGACCCAGTCAGAGAAGCCATGGCTTAATCATTATTGACTCAACTGCTTTAGGAGATCAAGTTTAGTAATAAATGTAAGTTAAAACATGTTTATTTTCTGATTGGGCTGATCAGTACAAAGTTATTTCTAATTCTTCATAAATTATGAGCCAGAACATCGACATCATCTAAATATAAACACGTGTGTATAACTCGCATTTCACTCTCCCCGAGGGTAAGCTAATTGTAGCAAAATCCTTTCGGATTTCCATATATAGTCTGATGCCTACTTTTTTTCTCTAACCTAAGTTAAAATGATTACAAATAGCACTTTTGAAAAATGTGTGATTCACTTGACAAAATGAAGCTAGCAATAAGTTACGAACTCTTAATATTAGGCTAGCAGTTATTCTGCATTATGTCTTGAGGTTCTATATTTTTAGGGGGGCGTCTTAGTCCATTTGGGCTGGTTTAACAAAATACTATAAACTGGGCGGCTTATAAACAACAGAAATTTATTTCTCACGGTTCTGGAGGCTGGAAGTTCAAGATCAAGGTGCCGACAGATTCAGGGGCTGGTGAGGTCCACTTTCCTGGTTCACAGACTGTGCCTTCTCGCTGCGTCTACCGTGGCGGGAGAGCTGAGGGGTCTCTGTGAGGCCTCTTTTGTAAGGGCGCTAGTCACCTCCCAATGATCTCACCTCCTAATACCGTCATGCTGGGGGTTAGAATTTGGACACATGAATTTTGGGAGGACACAAACATTCAGACCACAGCAGCGGGATAGGGAGAAAAGGGACAAGATTTAGGGCAATTTCACAAGGTTTCAGCTTGCATGTTTACTACCATGATGAGTCGTTTTCTGCTTGTCAGGGGCGTGCTCTTTGTCATAGGTCTGTGGGGAAGTACAAATGAAGTTGCTGGTCTCGAAGTCTGCTGTTTCGGCGATAGGTCATCCCGGCATAAATGCTAATAGACGTGCAGTGTAAGCGTGTGCGTCGGGATAAAATGGGCTGCGCCCCAAACTGGGGCCTTTGTGAAGTGTTGGCATGAAGGACGCTAGTTTTTCTCTAGAGGACGGAGAGAATGCTTTCTTTCTAAGGGTGGTACAGTGCAGTCGAAGGATCAGGGGACTGAAGGCAGACAGCCCCAGGGCACTTCCAAGTTGTATGCGTTTGGGCAAGTTTTTTCTGTTTCTCCGGGCCTCAGTTTTTCTGCTGTAAGACAGGAGCGATAGTTCCCTCCCTGCGTGTCGTGAGCATTAGAGATGAGGAAGGGGCTCAGTAAACGGTGGCAGCCTCCTCGGGCTCCTACTCTGTCCCAGACCGTGCCAGGCACTTCCCCGCCTTTCATCGCAATGTTATCCAAATTTCACTTTTGCCTCCTTCAAGTCCCAACTGCACTATTATTTACTTAATAACTTTCTAAGTCAACTTACCTTTTAATTTAAGCCTCATTCTGAGCAATAATAGCTGTGAAATGACCAGTTTGGTATGTTTTATTCTGAGATGCCTTAAAATTGATGCACATTAAAACATATTTTCTCTGTGCTTACCAACATTTCTGGGCATACCCCACATTGGGGTGCTCCCGATTTCCGTATTTAACTCTCAAGACGCCCTGTCGAGAGGAGCACGACCCCCTCTTAGAGGCCCTGGAGTGGATGTCCCCATCAACACAAGCATCTGCAGGAACCTTTGAGAGCTCAGTTCGACATTCCCTCCACCACATTTTCCTTTTAAGAGGAACCTTTAGGTCTGACTCCTCTTCTTGCCTGTAACCAAAAAGAGCAAAACTCTGTGGCAAGTGGTTCCTTGGAACAGGCAGCTTCTGCAAAGTTGTTTTCCTTTTGAAAAGATTTCAATTCCGCTTAGTCCTTTGTAAATCAAACCCAAACGCCAACGTGAGGGGAAACCAACGTGAGGGGAAACCGTAAAGAGCTCTGAGCGAGGCTGGCTGCACAGTGTCAGCAGCCATTAGCGCCAGTCTGTGCTTCCAGCTGGGACCAGACGGAGGCTGATCCTCCACCGCACCGTCCCTCCCGCCCCGGGTTGGCTAGAAATCCCCTCCACCTCGGCGTGCCGGGTGGGAGTGACCCAGCGTGCTGGAGCTCAGGAATCTGCACGTATTCATCAGAACCGAGTGGCTGTCGTGACAGCACTGGATGAAATTATGAGATATCTGGGGACTGTCCTCCTGGAGCCCTGCTGCTTGTCTTTGTGTTGCTCTCGCGCTTTTGCAAGCCTCCGCTCAGGGGTGCCCTTGAATTCTCTAGGACTCTCTGGCTTGCCAGGGACAGAAACGGCCTCAACCAAGGAGCCCCGTATGGGGATAGAGGCATCCCCGCATACCGAGGAAATCAAGGCGGCGCTGCGGATGAGCCCCTGGGGCCGGAAGCAGGGGCTGAAGTGCAGCAGAGCCCCCGCCCCCCGCCGCGCAATGGCCCCAAGCTCCTCTCTCTCTGTTACTCCCTGTGTACCTGAGTCTTTCTCGGTTATTAGCAGACTGTCTGCCCCGCGTCCAGCATCCTGTGGCAGACAGTGGCCATCAGGGGTTTTGACTTTTAGGCCCCCCAGAGAGAGACTGAAGGGCTCCGTCAAGCCTAAGTCCACACCCCAGGGAAGGGACTCTGCACTCTGGCCCCTCTGGTCCATTCCCTTTCCTGCAGCCAGAGTGATCTCTTAAAAAACTAGCCCGGCATGGTGGCGCACGCCTGTAGTCCCAGCTACTCCGGAGGCTGAAGCAGGAGGATCGCTTGAGCCCAGGAGTCTGAGGTTGCCGTGAGCTAGGCTGATGCCTCGGCACTCTAGCCCGGGCAACACAGTGAGACTCTGTCTCAAAAAAAAAAAAAAAAGAAAAAGAAAAAAAAGCAGTCTGGCTGTATTCCCTCCTCCTCCCCCTTAAAACTCTTCAATGTCCTTGGTGCAGTTAGGATGGGGGCGGATCCTTCCCAGGCCCGCTCGCGCTGCTACGTTTGTCTGTAGGATCCTTTGATTTGTACTCCTCTGCCCCCTTCAGCGGCTCCCTCCACAGGGATAAGGGCGCATCTGTTTATTCACCCAGCACATAGTAGGTTCTTCTCAGTAATGGCGAAGCTAATGCTTGAGCCCTATAACGAATGGTCTCTCAGAACCTTTAAGAAGACCCAAGCTTCAAACCCATATAAAATAGCTGAGAAGCTACCCTTTTGGAAACCGCATGTGATGATGTCATAGGGAAATATATCCCAAATCACAAGCAGCCTCAGAAGGATACAGAGGCAATCAAGGCAGGGCTGCAGTTGAGCCCCGAAGGGCTAGAAGCAGGGGCTGAACTGCTACTCGAAGTGTGGTCTATAGACCAGTAGCATCGGGATTGCCTGGGAGCTTATTAAAAACGCAGGATCTCAGACCCGACCTCAGCCCTGCTCGATTGGACTCTGTATGTTAACAAGATCCCCAAGTTATGTGTGAGCATATTGAAATTTGAGAAGCATTGGGTTAGGACACTCTTTTATATGTTCCTATAACTTCCCTTGGTTTCTTTTCATTTATAGCTGTTTCTTTAGTGTTTGACCTCTCCTAGGCCGTGAGCTTTCTGAGGGCTAGCGCCCTGGATGTCTTGTCCAACTCTGTAGCCCCAGTGCTCGGTACACTGCCTGGCAAATACAGGCAAGGATGTTTTTCCCCCTAAAATTATCCCCCAGAAAAAGAGGCTCTACAAAGTCTTTCATATTATAGGATGTTCTATTAATTACTCTGTTTCGAACAAAAATTACCATCTGGGAAAGTCTTATTAATCTGAAAATGACCTCAATGCTGGTTTGGATGGTTTATAGCAGTCACTCGATGAATTCAATGAAAAATAGGTAAGGAAATATAATCCAATTTAGGGATAATTTCTGTAAAGTATGACTTCACAGTTGTAATCACTGGATATTACTGTAAACATGCCTTTTGAAGATCGTCTTTAAAAGTATTACAGTACGGGGCTGCACTGTGGGTCGTGACATACATCCACCGAATTAATTTTAAAGAAAAACAGCTCGTGGAAGACTCCTCTGCTCTCTGTGCACTGTTTATAACACTGTAATATTAGCTCTTAGGAACTGAGGAAGAAAGATCACGTTTGGCAGGTCTGTGATTGGGAATTCTCTGCTCTGCGTCTTATCAGCTGGAAATTGCCGGTGTGTCTCTCAACTCCAATCTCATGTCCTTGCCCAGGAAATGGGGAGGCTGCTCCCAGCTCTGCTGGTCTTTGGGCATCATTTATTCCAACACCCGGCTGAAGCCTCAGGTGACCAGTTATCTCTGGGCCCTCGTCTACTCCCGCGTAGTCGGCTATACCCCCTTCATGCTGAGGAGCATGGTGGAGGGGGGGAGGAGGGGGAAGTGGAGACCTTGGCCTGGTTTCCGCAAAGCTTCGCGTCCCACCAGCTGCAGTTGCCGCCTGCATCCTCACACTCCCTGTCCTCGCACCCCTCCCCTTGCCCACCGCAGAGTTCAGCCCAGGGCTCCTGCTGATCGCCCTGAGCATCCGCCCTTCCCCCTCAAGCCCCACCCAAACCAGCTTCCGTGCCCCACCCGCACTTTCTAGTCCCCCATGCCCCAAAGATTGTCCCCTCTGATCTGTATCATCTCCATTTTTGCAGGGCTCTGCTGCCAGGATTTTATTGAATGAAGGAACAATGTAGCGTTGAATGACTGAGAGACCAGGCTCTTATTATTATAATAATCACCGCCATTTACTGAAAGCCTGTTTTCGCCTGGCTTCTGGATGGGCCGAGCATGTGGATGGCGGTGCTGCTCTCTGGGATGGAGAATGGGAGAGTGAAGGCTTCCCGTCAAAATGGCTGAGCGAGCTGACGAGGAAGAGCCCCATCCCTGAGCCTACCCCTAGCATTTGCAGGGCCCAAGGCAAAAAGAAGTATAAATGGTCTGGGGTGTGGCTGGAGCCACAGGTTTTTGTTGGTAGGCTGGGAGCTGAGGTTTTTGGAGCCAGATTGTTAGGAGTCTCTAACATCAATGAAGGAGTTCATCCCCTAGGATCTGGGGAGCCAGTGAAGAGTGAAACAGGATGATAGCATGATCTGATTGGCCTCTTAGGAAAATCCCTCCAAAAACAACAGAGAGAAAGGCTGAGTGGGGCCGATACTGGAGGCAGGCAGACCAGTTAGGAGAGAGTCATAGCATTCCCGCCAGGAGATGTCGCTTCCTGAACGAAGGCAGCAATGTGAAAATTCAAGGGCAAAAGATGGATGTGGGAGGAATTTCCAAGGCACAAATGGATGGTGAGGAAAGGGAATTACTGAGATGGCTTCCTGCTTTGCAGGTGTGTGGCTGGTAAAGTGGGAGACCCAGTCACTGACACAGGTGACCCAGGAAGAGGCTTGGAGACAGCAAGTTGGTGGGCCAAGTTGGAGATGTACGTCCACGGGGAGTTGTCCAGGGCATAGTTGGACATATGGGCCTGGGCCTGGCAGATCTGGCGGATTTGGGAGTCACAGGATGAACAGTTGAGGCAGAGACATGGAAGGCTGGAGCCACTGTCTAGATAAGAGACGGTGGTAGCCTGGATCAGAAATGGTGGCAAAATGATCTAGAAAGGTGGATGGAGTTGAGAAGTATTTAAGAGATTAGAATAGGCAGCACTTGGAGATGGCACAAATGTGGGAGGTGGGCCAGAGGAAGGAGTCAAAGGTAGCTCCCAGTTTTCTAGCCATGGCATCTGAGAGGAGGTCAGTGCCATCCATGGGGTGAGAAGCAGCTTTGTGGGGATGATGATGACTTAGTTGGATTCTCCCCAAAGCAGAGCTTGAGGCAAGGATTTGGGTGTAAGCAGTTTCTCTGGGAGGTGATCCCAGATGGGAATGGACAGTGAGCCCGGGAAAGGAGGAAACCTGCTGAAAGGTGTGTTCACTGCTCAGTTACTGCTGTGAGTAGCTGGGCCTCGGCCCCTGGGGACCTACTGAGAGACTGTGGGCCATGCCTGGCAATTGTCCCACTGAAGCTGGTCAAGTGCTGCCTCTGGACGTTAACTCTCCAGCACCGCCAGCCTGCCCCACACTTGGGGTAGAGAGATCGTCTTCAGGTGGAGAGAGCCCATCGGAGTATACAGCTGTCTCAGAGCAGACCAAGGAGGCTGGGCAGACATCAATGGCATTTGCTACGGCTGATGAGACAGGTCAGATGGGTTGAGTCCCAGGCACCTGAGACGTCCAGTGGAGATGTCCCCAAACAGACATGCAGACCAGTTGATGGTGACACTGTAGTAGCCATCAAGGAGTCCTGGCCTCTGCGCCCTGGAAGGGTGGGTGTCTTCATGTTTGTTTAGGGCCCTCAAGTATCCTTGACCTGGAGGGACCTGGCAGATGAATTTATCTTCCTCCCTGGGGCTGGCTATAAAGCCCATACTTTAGGACTCAGTTTCCTCCCCACAAGATGTCATAGAGCATTTCCACACCCCCAACTTCTCTCCCTCTGCATCTAGAGAGCTGCTTGTCAACAGTTCCAAGAAGTGGGGCTTAGTAAGCAAAGAGGAAGCTGGGGGCTGGGGAGGAGAAAGGTGCATCTGAGGACAGACTGCACACGGAAACCAAGAGAGCTGGTGGGGCGGAGAGCGCCGCTCCATCTCATCAGCGACAGTGAGTGAATTCCCAGGCAGCTGGGGCTTGCGCAGAGGAGAGCGAATGAGTCACAGGTAGGTGGCCAGTGCTGCGTCTCGGTCCCCACCTCACCCTCTTACCCACAGAACACAGGCAGGTCTGCATGTCAGTCTTTGCCTTTACAAAGGGGACAGTATGCCCAGCCCAGCACTACCCGATAGAAATAGGATGTGAGCCATGATATCGTGGTGACAACCTAGTGGCCACGTTAAAAACAGTAAAAAGAACAGGTGCAATTTATTTCAGTAACATATTTTCATCCAAATCAATATATTCAAAATATCATTTCAACATGTAATTAGCATAAAAATGATGACTATTTTCCATTTTAGGGTTGGGGCAGTACTAAGTCTTTAGAATCCAGTGTGCGTTTTTCACTCACAGCACATCGTGGCTTGGACCTGCCACATTCAAGAGCTCACTAGGCACATGCGGCTGGTGGCCACATACTGGGTGGCGCGAGCCTAGCCAGCGCCTTGGAGGAACACAGGGAGGAGCTGATCCAGCCCCTACCCATCTCTCCTGGTGCATCTCTTTGCTGTATGGTCCAATCTTCATAATAATCATAGGGAGATAAGCACACAGGGCTGACAGCTTTATAGACATGACCTTATTTGAGCCCCACCCCGACCCTGGGTATGGCACTCTCTGTATTACAGGTGAAATAGCTCAGGCACGGAGCGGCCGAACAGCTTGCCTACGGTCATGTTTCCCTTAGTGGCGGTCCCGGGATTTGAGCACAAATCTGGACTTGAAGGTCTCTAGTGGCGGTCCCAGGATTTGAGCACAAATCTGGACTTGAAGGTCTCGCGCTGACCGTGAAGCACGTTGCCAGTCCCAGGAGCCGCCTCACTGTCCCCCAACTCCAGGCTGTTGCACACGCCGTGCGCGCTAGCGGCAGTGCCCCAGTGTCTCCTGGCCTGGCTAGGCCCACTCCTCCTCCAGGCTTTGGTTTGGACCATGCCTCCTCCAAGAAGCCTTTCCTGAGACATCCTTCCTGTCTTGGGCAGGGTGAGCCACATCCCCCGTGTTCCCACCGTCCCGGCTTCCCCGCTGTGGCGCCTGTCCCACCGTGTTGCAATTTCCCGTTTGCCTGTCTGTCCCCTCCTAGGCAGAGGACCGTCTGGTCCCTCACAGTCCTCCCAGCACCTAACACAGAGCCTGGCACATAGCAGGGATCCGAGCATGTTTGTCAAATGCTGTTAATGTATCTTGGGACAGTGCTCGGCTGGAGAGATCCCAACTGACCACCATCACTGGTTGCGTTTCAGATGCTCCCCAGAGAAGGAGCCTGAGCAATGGCCATGTCGGTGCGTGTGGCGGTCACAGTTGGCAGCCATCCCCTGCTGCCTGGCTAATAGAGCCCTCATTTCATTCAGGTCATTACTGCTCAGGGAAGGTGACCCCATTCTTAGTTCCGCCTGTCGTGGGAAACCTAATCTTGTTGCTGCTGTTTTGTTCATTCAGGCATGGGACACAGGGAGATTGGTGAGGCTGGGTCCCGCTACTTCTAAAACAGCTCTCCTTGATTTTAGGAAAGAGACGCAGAGAGAGGGGTGGTTTCTTCCTTGGATGTTGTTGTGTCTGGGTGTGACTTCTGGGCCTGTGGCAGCCGTCTTGTGACCAGGGGTGATCTGGTTTGAGGGCACACCAGATAGATAGTGAGAACAGCAAAGCCAAAGGAGGAAGGACCAGGGTCCTTCATCATGTCCATGAGATGCGAAATGAACCGGCCGTGGAGCTGCCCTAACTCAGGACTTCTCATCAGAGGAAGAATGCATTCCTTATTAAAAAGCCAAGTGAGTTGGGGTTTTCTATTGCTGTTAGCCCAAATCATCTTGATGGTTACTCTGCGCCTTGGAGAGACTGTACAGTCTGAGAGTCGTTGGAGAATAGGGCAGGGATGTGAGCTTAGCGCTGGCATTGAGGGACTGGGACAGCCTTTGCACACAGCTCGGAGGCCACTTCTCCGCAAAGCCTTCCCGGAGGCCCCGCCAGCAAATCATTCCTATGATCCAGGTACCATCTTCCCTCCCTGCCGCTTGTACACTCTCCAAGAGCAGGAACTGTGTGCTGTTCATTTCTGTATCTCCACACTTGTACCTTGTACCTGGTACATAGTAGGCACTGGAAAATGATTAGGGAATAGACGGAGGGCTGAGTAAATTCATATTAGTATTACTGCTTCCTAACTCACAAGAGAAGGCATTTCTCCCAAGCACTCCACCTGGCTGGCAGATGAGTGAGTCATCTCGCTGCACTGGGGCTCTGTAAAATGGGAAGGCTGGACTAGGTCACCAGCTCAAAAAAACTGCATGACTGGACAGCGTTTTGTATTAACGGCCCACTATGTGCAGGGCTGTGAAATACAGGAGAGAATTACACACATCCCCTTCTATCGAGATGCTCAGCTCTAGGGTGGAGGTTCTTTACGTTTAAGGGAGAATAGAACCCTTTGAGGGCCTCTCCTTACAAAGATGCTCCTGCCCTCAACATGCCGTGTGCTGTTTTAGAGGACCTGTCGGTGAACTAGCTAGAGAAAGACATCGACGGGCACACTTCTGCCTTCTGGCCCTGCCCAAGCTGGAGTTCAGACAAAGGAAGAATGCCATCTTTCCCAGAGGAGCCCCCAGTCTAGAAGGGCAGGCAAACTGCACATAAACCAATCGCCCTCCAGCTGGAAAGACACTGAAAGAGGCAAGCTCCTAATGCACAGGGGAAGGATTTATCGGCTTGGACCCTGCTGTTTGTGTAGGAGTTCAGCAGGTGCTGAGACAGAGGAAGCCCTCTGGTAGGCAAAGGAGACAGTATGTGCACAAGCTCCAAAGAGCGAAAGGGCACTGGTGTGATGGGAGGGTGAGTGAGTGTGCAGCTGTGAACAAAGCAGGGCGACGGGAATGGGGAGACAGAATGCAGAGGGTGGGGGGAGGGGCGAAGAAAGGCTTGTGGGAGAGTAGCCAACAGGAAGTCATTGTGTCCTGGATGCTCTGGAGTGTGCACCTAAAAGTGGGGATCAGGACAGGAAGCCACTACAGAGGTTCAGAAGGACCTAAGGTTGAACACGGGGTTCCAAGAACAGGCTGACGAATCAGCACATCCGCAGACTAGTTGGGGAAGGGCTGTCTGCAAATTCAAGGTGTCTCCACGGCTGTGCTGCACCCCTGAGGGAGACCGTCCCAGGAAGACAGCTCTTCTGTCCGGCCCCGTCGCGCCCACTGGGCCGCTCACAGGGAGCGTGTCCAGCTCAGAAAGTAGCAGCAGAGACCTCGCCCCTTTGCCTGTTCCCTCTGCGGCTCTTCGCTGGGCCCGTGTTCACCTTTTGGGGGAAGTTAAGGGAAATGGTTCGTCTCCGCCGGGCCGGCGGTTGGGAGCCTCCCTTTGCACTGGGATTGCCCCTGCACCTCCGCAGGGCGGCCCAGGACCCGCAGAGCAGGATGCCTTGGGGAATTCAAAGGTGGGAAAATGGATGCTTCCTTACTGCATGCAGTTTTGTGGTGGATAAAACTATTTCACGGCAGGAAAGATTAAAAGGAGCCTTTGTTTGGGAACCGCTTAACTAGATAATTTCTAAGGCTTCTTCCAGCCTTGAACGTCCTGACCCTGCGTGGTGATGGCCTCCTGGCTCCCCCGCCCCATGCCCCAGCCTGCTGGCTTTTCTTTTTTTCAATAAAGACTTCATTTTCTTTTAGAGCAGTTTCATGTTCACAGCAAAATTGTGCAGAAGACACAGATATTTCCATGTACCCCCTGCCCCCCGCAGCTCCCCTCATTGTCGACATCCCCACCAGAGTGGTACATTTATCGCAATGGGTGAACCTCCATCATTGTCACCCAGAGTGCTTGGTTTACATCACAGTCCGCTCTTGCTGTCGTGCATTCTATGGGTGTAGATAATTATAGTATCATACGGGTTATTTCACTGCCCTGAAAGTCCGCTGTGCTCCCCTGATTCATCCCCTCCCTCCTCCCAACCCTCCACAGTCTTGCCTTCTCCAGAATGTCACGCAGTTGGCATCACACAGTCCGTAGCCTTCTCTGTTGGCTTCTTTCACTTAGAATCAATAATATGCATTTATGGTTCTGCCGTGTCTTTTCATAGCTTGATGGCTCATTTCTTTTTAGTGTTGAATAATATTCAACTGTCTGGATGCGTTTCAGTCCCGTTATCCCTGCACCTGCTGAAAGATGTCTTGGTAGCTTTAGAATTTTGACAATGGTGGATAAAGCCGCTATAACACCAGTGTGCAGGGTCTTATGTGAACATAGTTTTCAACTCCCTGGGTAAATACCAAGAAGTGTAATTGTTGGATTGTATGGAAAGGGTATGTTCAGTTTTGCAAGAAATAGCCAAACTGTCTTCCAAAATGGTTGTATCGTTCCCACCACGATGAGTGAAGATTCTGTTCGCTCCACATCTTTGTTCTGGATTCGGCCATTTAATAGGTGTGGGTCATGTCTCATTGTCATTTCAATTTGTATTTTCATAATGACATATGATATGGAGCATCTTTTCGTATATTTATTTATCATCTGTGTATCTTCTTTGATGAGATGCCTGTTAAGGTCTTGGGCCAATTTTTTAGTAGAATTGTTTTCTTATTGTTGAATTTTGGGAGTTTTTTGCATATTTTGGATAACAGTCCTTTACCATATATGTCTTTTGCAAGTATTTTCTCCCAGTCTATGGCTTGCCTTCTCATTCTATTGACAGTGTCTCTTATAGAGCAGAAATTTCCTTTGATGAAGTCCAGCTCGTCAATGATTTCTTGCAAGGATCTTGCCTTTGGTGTTGTATCTACAAAGTCATTGCCAAACCCAAGATCATCTAGGTTTTCTCCTATGTTATCTTGTAAGAGTTTTATAGTTTTGCAGTTTACACTTAGGCTGATGATCCAGTTTGAATTAATTCCTTGAAGCGAGTGAGGTCTGTGTCCAGATTCACTTTACTGCCTGTGATGTCCAGTTGTTCCAGCACCATTTGTTGAAAAGACTGTCTTTTCTCCATTGTATTGACTTTGCTCCTTGTCAAAAATCAGTTAGCTTCATTTAAGTGGACTTACCTCTGCATTCTCCGTTCTGTCCCACTGACGTGTTTGTCATGTCTTTCCCCAGTACCACACTGTCTTGATTACTACAGCTGTATAGTAAGTCTTGAAGTTGGGTAGCGGCAGTCTTCCAACTTTCTTTGTCTTCTCCTTCAACATTTTGTTGGCTATTCTGGGTCTTTTGCTCTTCATATAAAATTTAAAATTAGTTTGCTTATATTTAAAAAATAACTTGTGGGATTTTGGTTGGAGTTGCATTAAATCTACAGATCACGTTGGTAGAAACTGACATCTTGGCAGCATTGAGTCTTCCCATCCACGAATGCGGAATCGCATTAGCTGGGACCCAGGCTGTCCTTTGAGCAAGCTGCGCTCCTGCTTCTAACTCTTCCTTATCAAAAGCAATGGCGCATGGAGATACCATCCGCTGAACACCTACCACATGCCAAAAATCATCTCGTCATTTCACAACAGCACGAGGGTGAGATTATCATTTCCATTTTGACGTTTACTGAGGCTTGGTGACATGTGTGTACCCATCCACTAATCAAACATGAATTGAGGACCTGCCATATGATAAGCCCTGAGCCAGGAGCTGGAGATACAACAGAAAACACAACAAAAGTGTTCCCTGTACTCATGGAGCTGAATGAATGTCTAGCGGGGGAGAGAGGGACGCTGGGGCTAGGGAAGACTGTCTGGAGGAGGCGCGATTTGAGCTGAGATTGGAAGGATGAATAGGTATTAACCAGGCAGAAACAGGCAACAGGCGTTCCAAGGAGAAGGAGCGGCACTTGCAAAGTCCTTGAAGCAGGAAAGAGTTCAGAGCCTCCCAGGGACTCGGAGGTGTACATAGCCAGAGCATAGAGGGGAGGAGGAGATAAGGTGACTCTCCCTGAATCCTTGAAGGGAGAGGCCGAGATCAGCTCTGTAGGACCTCTGGGCCTTGAATGCACAAAGGGAGGGCGTGGAGAAAGAGAACAAGTTATGTGCTAGGTTCTGTGCCAGGGGCTATCACACACGCGATCATCTGATTCCTGCAGCTACTCAATGGTAAATGTTATCACATCCCCATTTTACACGGGAAAAAACAGGCTTAGAGAGGGTTGGTCATGCGGCGAGTTAGGGACAGAGCCAGCCACCCCTGCCTGATGCCAAAGCCCAGTCTCTTCGCTCGGGAGCGGAACACACAGCTGCAGTCCCTGCCGGGCAGCGCTTACACCCTCCTTCCCCAGATGGGAATTTCCTGCAGGGAGATCCCAGCCAGGCTCCCTTCAGCCCCACATTTCTGGCTTCTGGCCTGTCTCTGTGGCATCCTTGCTCGAAATCAGAGAGAGAAACTTGGGGTCTGGTAATCGTATTCCATTAAGCCTAATTAAGATGCAAATTTGCACTGTTAATGAAGTAGGCAATTTGGAGGCAATTTTGCCAGTGACACAGGACTCTTGTCAGCGCTTCTCTTCTCCTTAGGTAGATCTAGGAGATGGGGACGTGTGTGCTGCCACCCACGCGCTGCATCTGGTGTCCAGGGGGAAATTCCTCCTGCTGGAGAAGGACAGTCCAGCCCATCCCAGCTAGGACACATTGTGCAAAAACTGCTTGAATCACGTGATCTCCCATGTGGGGATCACCGAGCTCTAGACCCCACGACCCTTACTCTGCCTTGCCCTGGTCCCTGGATGTGAGGCAGGAGGCCCTGAAGCAGTTTTCTGGAACCAGACTTCCTGGGTTCAAATCCTGGTTTCACCACTCATGAGCTGTGTGTCCTTGGGCACGTTTCTGAATTTCTCTGAGCCTCAGTTTCCTCCTCTCTGAAATGGGATGATGGGATGATCACCTGAGAAGACTGTTGTGAGAATGAAATGAAATAATGCACGTAAAGCACTTAGCAAGCACCTGGCACGTGAACGGTGGGCATTTTCATGAGCTCTCCCAGTACCCCACTTTTTGAATGGGAAGGAAATCTGTCCCCCAAACCCCAGGTTCACAGATTTTCTTTTGCCACTACCAGATGTCCACCATTTGGAACTGGACCTTCCCCTGGTCCTGAGCCCTGTCCCTGTGATCTGCCTGGCTGTGAAGTTGAGGTATGCCCAGCCCCTGGCCTTTGGCATGAATGGCCACGTGTTGGTTGGCTATTTTCACATCTTTGGATACCAAAGTTGGCCTGTCAGCCTGGACTTCCTTTCAGCACCTGACCCAACTTCCTCACCCCCCTCCACTTCAGTGGCCAGTTTTGTTTCTGAGTAAATTACTTAATTGAAATTATTATTATTATAGCTAAAATCTGTGAAGTGTTCACTGTGCCAAGTGCTTTACTATAATTATGTAATCATTCTTACGATGACTTACAGATGTAGAAACTGAGGCTCAGAGAGGTAGAGTGATTTGCCCAGGGTCACACAGCTGGTAAGGGGTGGAGCTGGAACCCAAAGCATGTCCATCTGGCTCCCTCGCTCATTTTGAAGCCATCTAGTCAACCTGCTGTGCAATGCCCAGGGACCTGATGGGTGCCAGGCTCTGCGTCCGGTGCGTGAGTCAAAGGAGATGCAGAGACCACTGCCTGCACCCTCGAGGAGCCCACAGACCTGCGAGAAGGGACAGAAAGGTGGAGATGACAGAGCAGGGTGGAAGGGCTGTGGAGGAGGAAGCCTGGAGAGGGACCTTTGTCTTCCCAGGGAGGGGTCAAGGCAGGAAGGGACTGCAAGCAGGGCACGTTGTCCTGAGAGACGAAGGATGGGAGGCAGCCTCTGGAAGTTTGCAGGGAAGGGCATTCCTAGGAGAGGGCACAGCGGGTGCAGTGGCATGAAGGTGTGAGCTTCCGGGGCGTGTTGCAGTTTGGGGACTAGGGGTCGATGGCAGGCAGGGAGCAGAGGAAGGTAGACAGAGCCCAGGCCATGCTGAGCCTTGAAGGCCAGGCTCAGGCAAAACTTACTAGAGGTTCAGAGCGGTGGGTTCTAGAATCAGACAGACCACTTACTTGCTGTGTGACCTTGGACAAGGCCCTTTACTTGGACAAGACTCTGAGCCTTAGTTTCTTCATCAATAAAATGGGGACAATCAAAAGACCGCCTCCTAGGATGGTTGTGAGAAAATGCGCAAGAAACATTATCTCAGTCTCTGTGCATAATGACCCCTCAATCAACATGAACTGCTCCCCCCACCCCACTTTGGAGGACCTAAGGAGCCACGGCAAGATCCAGAGAAGAGGAGGGATCATGCCCGCATAGTCTGCGGACCTGTCTGGCCCACACCCTGACATCTGTTGGGAAGGGTGAAGGCTGTGGATCACCAAAACTGGATCAATGGATAAAGGAGAGGTTTTCTCATTAACAAGTTGTGAGCATTTAGAGGTGAGAACAGTCTTTTTACACTGTGGAGCGTACACGAGCAGGACGAAGAATTTAAAACTGTTTGCAAACTTGCACACTCCCCTTCACGGTTCTGTCGCATCTCTTTCCTAGCCGTTCTATTGTTTCCTTGACATTTTTCTTTAAATCAATTTTAGATCAACTCAATTTTTTTGCTTAGCTTTATTCTAACACAATACTATATATTATATCAAAAGTTTGAAAAAAAATCACTTGAAGTCCTTCTACCAAGATAAAACCCACTGTGAACATTTCAGGGAACATTTTTATAGACTTTTCTACAAGCCTACATGCTCATACAATTTTACAGAAATGTGATTACATGCTGTTTTGTAACCTACTTAATTTGATAAACTACTATGGACACCTTCCCACGTCAATGGAAAAGCCACATCATTATTTATGGCTGATCTCATCCCCGTGTTCTGATGTGCCAATAGTAACCAATCCCAGAATGTATATTGTATATTGTATATTGTTCTGATGTGCCAATAGTAACCAATCCCAGAATGACTGCTGTGTATATTGTTTCCAGTTTTCCAATAATATAAACAACACTGTGCTGAACATCTTTTTGTACTCTGTGGGATGAAAGATTCTCAGAAATAAAATTACTGAGCCAGAGGACGTGGCTGCGTTTTAAAGATTTTGACTAAACTGCCCTCCTGCAGAGAGCAGTAGCTTACGTCCCCCTGCTGTGAGATGCCGGTTTCCTTCACCCCCATCGCGTTGTATTGCTCTTGTAGATGCTAAAATCTAAAAAGCCCAAATAGAAAATACTTATTAACACAGAGATTTGGAAATAATTGGTTTGTGATCATAATTTTTTAATTGCCAAGAGCTTCATTTGGTTTGGTAATAAAACTGTTTTTCTTTGTACATTTATTGGATTTGTTAACAAAACTGCTTTTGGTTTGTGTGAAGGAATTAAATGTGTTAGTAGTTCACAGTGTTTGGCCAGTAGCCCTGTGACTTCCAGATCTCTACTGTCTTAGCTTGAGCTGCCATAACCAAATATCATCAACTGGATGATGTAAACAACAGACATTTATCTCTCACAATTCTGGAGGCTGGAAGCTCGAGATCAGGTGCTACCGTGGTCAAGTTCTGATGAGAAGCCTCTTCTGGCTTGCACGGGGCTGCCTTCTTGCTGTGTCCTCACATAGCAGAGAGAGGAAGTTCTGCTTTCTTTTTTTCCATTCTTATAAGGACACTAATCTAATCATGGGGGTCCCCGCCCTATGACTTCATCTAAACCTAATTACCTCCTGGAGGCTTCACCTCATAATATCATCGCACTGAGAGTTAGGGCTCCAACATATGAATTTTGGGGGAATATAAACATTCAGTCCATAACATCTGCCATGAGGACATGTCTGAGAACCAGTGGGCTGGATTATTGCTTTGGATGTATCTCATCTCTCCCATCATAGCCAATAAGCCCAATTGTTTATTGTTTACTATGTGCCGGGCTCCAGGTTAGGTAACACTCTCTACGTATTATCTCACTAAATTATTACAGCATCTCTATAAGGTGAGAATTATTACTCCATTTTACAGAGTAGGAAACTGAGGCTCAGCTAGTAAGGGGTGAAGCTCAGATTTTGAGGCTGACTCCAATGCCTTGCTCATCCCCACCCTGCTACACTGCCCAGACAGACATGAACTTCTGGGGGCAGGGCCTTGTCTTGCTTGCCTCTGGATCCTACCTCCATGTCAACACAGCGTAGGTAGCATCAAATCCAGTTGTTATGAGACAGAGTGAAGACCTTAATGTTAGATGACTCTGTCCCTTACTGTGTGATTTTGTCTTTGGTTTTCTCATCTCTTAAATGGGGTTAACAATCACTACCTCGCAAAACCACCTTGAAGATAAAATCAGATAGTGTATACACCCAATACATAGTAAGCACTAAAGAAAACCAGCTATTGTCATTTTTGGTATATCCATTTAGTCCCCAAAGACCCCTGGATCCAGTGAGAAGAACACCGTGGAGTTAGAGATGGCTCCAGGACCCTCAGGGGGTCATTCGTTCATTCATTCATTCATTCAGCAACTCTCAGTTGAGTGTCTATTACGTGCAAAGCATCAGAACACAATGTCAAACCAGACAAGATCACAGCCACTAAAAATCTTACCTACTGGAGAGATTGAGACAGACAATGAAGCAGCAAGCAAATAAGTCTGTTCGTAGTTCAAGTCGTGGTGGGTGCTATGAAGAAAAATAAAGCAGGCTAAGAAGTTAGAAATAGCAAGCGAGGAGGCTGGGAGAGGAGAACTGTTTAGACTGGATGGGTAAGGAAGGTGGCGTCTGAGCAGAGATCTGAACGAAGTGCAGTGCACCATGGGAGCTTTTCAATTAGCAATTGTGGTGCCCAAAGCAAGCAACTAACAGGGCCCTCAGACCAACTTTGTAATTGATGCGGAAAGGATGTGAGCCAGGCACCAGGAGTCTGATGGCCCCCTGTTCCAATGAATTATGATGATAATAGATGCTGTGCTCTTTTGTTTCCAGCTGCTAAGGGAGTACCTACTGTCAACACGTAAATTAAACAAATTAAGAAATGAAACAGTATTTCATAATCACGATTCAGCATTTTTGTTGTATTTCATTATCAGAGCCTTAGGCAAGGTCTGGCTGCCTCTCCAGCTACAGCTGTATCCAGGGCAGCTCCAAACCCGGGCACCTGGGCCTTCCTGGATATGACCCAGAGAGCAAACCCTGGGCAGAGCCTGGCAACTCAAGTCAGAGTGATAAATGACCAGGGTCGGAACGGACAACGGCAAGAACTGGCACTTCCAGATTCTCCTCCGCTCCGATTTGCCCAGCCCTGCCAGGGACTAAAACGTGCCTCTTAGTGGTCTGAGCAGAGATTTGGGGCCACTTCATCCTGCACGCATAGGTACAGAAAGGCCAGCCTATGGGGGCTATTCCTGTGGTTTGGGGGCGGGTTCTCGGACAGCCTGCATCCAAATCATCTGGGACGCCTTGTTAAGAAAGCAGCTTCTGGGCTTTGTCCCAGACCTCCCTGAATCAGATTTCCTGGAATCTGCATTTTAACGAGCTCCTCACGTGATTCTATACCCTCCAAAGTGTGAGAACAGCTGGTTGTGGGGGGAGGGCAGCCAGCTATCAGAAGAATATTTGCCACTGGGATTGTCCTGGGAATGCCAGGGCACGGCTTGCTGTCCTGCCATCAGACGACACTTCATTGCTAGGTTGGCGGGGGCTAGCCACATCTTCAGATTCGTGTTTCTGCTGCAGAGGGAGTTGCAACAAGAATAAAGGCAGGAATTTCAGAAGCGTGTTTCCATCCTGCTGTGAGGCAGTGAGTGTGAGAAGGCTCTGCCTTACTTCAAATGAGAAGGGAAAAGAAAAGCTTTATATATATAAATATATATATATTCTGGAGGCAAATGTGTCACTTTCAAATGGATTCTTTTCCAGCCTAGACGCAATTTTCATTTCTCTCTAGTGAGTCATTGCAGATATTGCCTTTTGCTCAGTGCCTCTTGTTAGCAAAGGACATTTTTCATGCAAGGGATGAGACCTATCTAGGGTCAGGCCTTAGTAATTTACTCTTTGCAAATCCTGTTAGAGGGCCCACTGAAGCCACCACAGAACCCCACCCAGTCCTGTCCTGACAACCAAAGGGCAGTCATTTCTCCCCTTAATAATTAGCATCCTTATTGGCCCAGAACTTGCCCTCTCTTGTGTTGCTTTCAGACTGTTTGGCCCCCATCCTCTTGGTTTTAATGAGAAAAAGTCCCCAAGTCCCTTCAGACATTCATCTGTGGACTCAATCAGTAGTAGAGCAGAGCAATTAAGAACACGGGTGCTGGGAGTCATCCTCCAGCGTCGCCCTGTCTTGCTCAAAGTCAGAACCAAAGTCCCTACCATGTCTACAAGGCCCTACATGATCTCACTCCTGTCACCTAACTTCATGTGCCCCGCATGCACTCAGCTCCAGCCACGCTGACCTCCTTGCTGCTTATCTAACATGGCAAGGACTTGCCACCCCAAGGCCTTTGCACAGGCTGTTCCCTCCTCCTGTCGTGCCCTTTCCCGCAGATCTCCGCATGACTCATCCCCTTACTTCCTTTAGATCTCTGCTCAAATGTCACCACATCACCTTGGCCACCCTTTTTGGCACCAGGGACCGGTTTCATGGAAGACAATACTTGCGCGGACGGAGGGGAGGCGGGCTGTGCAGGGCTCAGGCCGTGATGCGAGCGATGAGGAGAGCAGCAGCTGTAAATACAGATGAAGCCTTCCCTTGCTTGCCCGCTGCTCACCTCCTCCTGCGCAGCCCCCTGGTTCCTAAGTTTCATGGCAGACAATTTTTCCACGGGCAGGGGCAGGGTAGGGGCGAGCGGCAGAGCTCTGCTGCCTGGTCCCTAGCAGACCGTGGATTGGTACTTGTCTGTGGGCCTGGGGATTGGGGACCACAGCTTCATGACACAGCATACCCGCTTCAGCCAGCACTAACTCTTTTATTTCCTCATAGCATGTATCACCGCCTGACATAGTATTTATTTCCTTGTATTTTTCTTTGTGATCTGACTCTCCCCACTAGAATGATAGCTCCCTGTGGATGGGAACTTTGACTGGTTTGCTGCTATTCTCCCAGCATCTAGAATATGGCTAGCACAGCGTAGGCCTTTAATAAATACATAAATAAATATTGATTGATTGAGTGAATGAATGAATAAATGCCTGGCCCTGTTCCTTACTAGCTGTGTGGCTTTGAGCTCCGTGGCACCCTGAGCCCAAGTTTATGCATCTATGAAATGGACTTGGTTATAGAGGTTTGTAAGATAAATGAGATAATACCTGTGTCTTAGTCTGTTTGTGCTACTATAACAAAATACCTGAAACCGGATAATTTGTAAAGAGCAGAAATTTATTTTCTCACAGTCTGAAGTCTGGAAAGTCCAAGGTCAAGGTGCCAGAGGTCTGGTGAGGGCTCATTCCTCACAGATGGGGCCATTCGAGTGTCCCACATGGCGGGAAAAAGGGAAGGGCCAGGCAGCTCTCTGAAGTCCCTTTGATGAGGGCATTAACCCCATTTCCCATTCGTGAGAGTGGAGCCCTCCTGGCTTCATCTCCTCCCAAAGGCCTCCTCTTTACAGCATCACCTTGGCGTTGAAGTTCCAGCATGAATTCTGGAGAGACACAAACGTGCGCATCGTGACATCATGCGAGTCCTCTGCGTGGTGGCAGCACACTCAGAGCTCTCCGTAAGCGGTGGCTGCCCTTAGACTGTACTATTTAGACCGGCAAAATAAGACAGAATGTGCTAAAGAAAAGGAGAGACTTGCAGAGAACTGTCACGTTGAGAGATGGCGAAGGTCCTGCCCAAGCGGTTGGAATCAGAGAAGGCTTCTTGGCAGGGGTGGCCTTGGAGCTGGACCTCTGGGCTGGGCAGGATCCCAGGCAGTGCGTGCGGGGTTTGTGGGGTGGCGGTCTGGGAAGATGGAGCAGCGTGGGCAAAGTGGCACAAGGGAGAAAGTTCGGGCACGGGTCAGGTATGCTTCCTGAGCTCCAGGGACTTCAAAGCATGAGGGGGAAGGGGAAACAGAATAAGCAGATGGACGCACGCTTTTCCTTTCTGGAAAAGGAGAGGCCGACCAGTGCTTTCCAACAGGCTGTGCAACAACCGAACAAGAAGGAAGTCCGATTTACAGCCTGTCTTGGGGCAGCTTTCGCGGTTAGTAGCGCAGTTCCCTGAGCAGCATGGTTTTGGCTTGCCACAGCCCTCCTTGGGTAGGCAGAAGTTATTAGGTGTTCGTAATTCTAACATTCAGGTTCCCTGCAAA
>CAUYSK010056561.1:0-34874 GCA_963575035.1 Avahi laniger
CCAGCTACTTGGGAGGCTGAGACAGTAGGATTGCTTGAGTCCAGGAGTTTGAGGTTGCTGTGAGCTAGGCTGACGCCACAGCACTCGCTCCAGGCAAGAGAGTGAGACTCTGTCTCAAAAAAAAAAAAAAAAAAAAAAAAGTTTGGAAATTCTAAGCACTAATAACAACTCAAAAATTTAAATCAGATAATTCTGTACTTTGTTATTATGAAACACAGTTAAAATAGGATTAAAATTAATAGAGTAGAACGTAACATTAAGCAGGAAAAGAGATCAATGAACGTGTGTGCGTGTGTGTGTGTGTGTGTGTGTGTGTGTGTGTGTGTAAATTGGAGGAATACTAACATATAAATTTAGGTAATCAAGTTCTAGCCCTGATTTTTAAAAATATTTTATGATTTAACACTGGGCAAGTCATAAGCTCTCTTGTTTTAGTTCCCTAGTTATGGTCAGATATTATCACTAGATGATATTTAAAATTCTTTTTAGCTTTCAGAATCAGCATTTAAATATTGATGCATTTTGTTTTAAATTACAAAAGCTTTAAAATACAGTCTACTTTAATCCCTTATACAGCATAATTTCTTGCTATTTCACATATGTTCACATCTAATCCTAAAGTCAAGACTTGTTATTTTAACGACATGTATTGACTGCATTAATCAATCGGTTTTCAAACTTAAAACAAATTCCCAATTCATTGTATGTGCTATTTTTTAATGTGCTAAATTTAAATCATCTCACTACAGGAGGTAATGTCTAACAGGATGAATCTGTTGCATTTTGCCTTTTACAGTGTAAGGAACACTGCAGTGTGAAAGAACACAAGATACTTGCTTCTGTCCTAATACAGTATTCAGACAAAGTTTCTTTTCTTTTATTGCATACTGAGTGATTTGGCCTATATTGAAAAGCAGTTCAGAAAAATCTCAAAGGAGGATAATGTCTGTTGACGATAACTGATGCTGGCTTCCATGGAAATGCTAATTTGGTAGCAGTCACTGTCAATCAGTTGCTTTGAGTTATTGTTCCAGCATTTCTACATGCAATACTTGATGGCTGATGAAAGTTTCCACTATGGTAATTAGACTGTCTTCAAAGAAGAAGAAAGGGTTGTTAACTTATGGTAAGGTAAACAGGCTTTGAGCAGGAAAAATAATCATAAATAGTTTTAAATGATTCAACAAAGAAGGGATTTCAGAAAATCCTTCTTGATCTCATTTCTATAAATGAAGTGAACATAGGTAAAACAAATACAATAAATCATACAATGTAATAAACTGAGTTTTGGGGTTTCATATATGTACTATAGAAAAATTAAAGCACATGCCTATTTGAATCATACACATTTTATTATGATAGTTCTATGAGGTATAAAAGTTTTAATTCCCTGATGCTCTGAAATATACCTGTAGAAGAGGGATATTTTGTAGAATATAAACATATTCTAATTATTTTTGACTTCACTAATTAGAAAAGATACCTTCGATAGAAGGAGTAACCTCTGGAACACTACAATTAAATAATATAAAAAAATTAGAGGGATATTTCGAATACTTACAAAAATAAACTTTTCTAATTTAATGAGCTTATGAGCATATAAAAATGATTTTTAGCTTACAAACCATTTCTAAGCCCTCTAATAAGAAGAGTGTTTTGGCTTGTATTCAAAGTTAAATATAATTTTAGAAAAGAAGAAAAATCAACTCAAAAGATTTTAAAGTAGCAACGTTAATGTAATGAAATACATTCTCTGGAAATATTTTGAATTTGTGATTTTTTTAGCATACAGTAGATAAAATATAGTACCATTCAGGAAACATAAATCAAAGTGTCTGAAAATATAATAATAAGCTTATCCTTTGTAAGGACACATTTTTTATTTTATCGAGTGCTTTATCATGGGGTTACTGATTGCACACAGCTAAAATGTACAGTTGATACATTTCATATATGCCTATACACTTGAAACCACCACCAAGGCCAAAATAACCAACATTTATTTCCCTTACACCTGAAGTTTCTCCACACACGCCCCTTTGTAATTCCTCCTTCAATTCCTCCCTCCATCATCCTTTTCCCAAACACCTGATATACTTTGTCATTATAGATTAATTTGCAACTCTTAGAAATTTATATAACTGAAATCTTACATATATACTTTTTTGTCTTTATTAATCACTTTAAGTTCTATCTGACATGCATATATATCAAAAGTTTATTTATATTGCTGAGTAGTATAATATGGATATTTTAAATTTTTTATTTATGTGTCAATTGAAGGATGTATGGATTAATTACAGTTGTTGGTTATTATAAATTAAACTGGAAATTCTTTTGTAAGTCTATGTGAAGATATGCTACCTATTCTCTTTGATAAAAAACTAGAATCTGAATGGCTAAATATATATGGCAATATATATGGTAAGTACATATTTATTTTTTACAAAATTGCAAACGTTTTCTGTAGTGTATATATAATTTTATATACCCAACAGCAGTATATAAGATTTCCAATTTCTCGATATTTTCAAAAATACTTAATGTATTCATTCTTTTTAATTTTTATCATTCTAATAAGTATGTTTTATTATCTGATTGTTATTTTAAATTGTATTCCCCTAATGACTAATGATGTGCATGTTTTCACATTTATTTTCATAAATATATCTTTTGTCATGTAATGTGTGTTTATATAATTTGCCCATTTTAAAATTGAGTTGCTTTTCTTGTTATTGAGTTTTGATAGTTCCTTATATGTTTTGAATGCAAGTACTTAGAGATTAGATTTTCAAATATTATCTCATAGTATGTGGCTTGTCTTCATACCCTTAACAGTGTCTTTCATAAAGGAGTAATATTTGAATTTCATAAATTCAATTTATATGTTCTTCTTTTAGAAAAGCTATTTTCTTTTTTTTAAATGCAATCCTCATGAATTTTTCATTGTTTTTCAATGCTTTTATTTTTTTTTTATTTCAGCATATTATGGGGTATAAATGTTTAGGCTTAGGTTATATATATTGTTTTTGCCACACCCAAGTCAGAGAATCAAGCATATCCATCCCCCAGACAATGCACAACACATCCATTAGGCACGTATATACCCTTCCTCTCCCCTCCATCTGCCAACACCCGGTGAATGTTATTACTATGTGTGCATTTAAGTGTTAATCCATTAAAACCAATTTAATGGTGAGTACACGTGGTGCTTGTTTTTCCATTCTTAGTAGAATGTGTTCCAGC
This sequence comes from Avahi laniger, assembly GCA_963575035.1. Classification (NCBI taxonomy): domain Eukaryota; kingdom Metazoa; phylum Chordata; class Mammalia; order Primates; family Indriidae; genus Avahi; species Avahi laniger. The sequence goes on from CAUYSK010056561.1 coordinate 3,247, forward strand.
TCTATCCTGGGTAATACAAGAGGTGCTAGATCATCACTGGTTTTTGTGGCTGAGTAGAACTGCATGGTATACATATACCATATTTTATTAATCCATTCATGTATTGATAGGCACTTAGGTTGTTTCCACATCTTTGCAATTGTGAATGGTGCTGTTATAAACATTGGAGTGCAGATGTCCTTTTTATAGAATGTCTACTTTTCCTTTGAGTAGATGCCCAGTAATGGGATTGCTGGATCAAATGGTAGTTCTACTTGTAGCTCTTTAAAGTATTTTTATGTTACTTTTCACAGAGGTTGTACTAGTTTGCAGTCCCACTAGCAGTGTGTGAGTGTTTCTATCTCTCTGCATCCACACCAACATTTATTGTTTTGGGACTTTTTCATAAAGGCCATTCTCCCTAGGAATAAGTGATACCTCATTGTGGTTTTGATTTACCTTTCCCTGATGATTAGAGATGCTGAGCATTTTTTCGTATGTTTGTTGGCCATTAGTTTGTCTTCTTTTGAAAAGTTTCTGTTCATGTCCTTTGCCCATTTTGTAATGGTGTTGTTTGATTTTTTCTTGCTGATTTTCCCGAGTTCCATATAGATTTTAGTTATCATCCCTTAATCAGATGTGTAAAAGACATGAGAAGATAGCAGATGAAAAAAACTGCCAGCCAGAGTGTCTCTGCAAAAAAGATACATTTTTGAAGAAAGTGAAAAAATAAAAATAAACAGGCAGACAAACATTGATCGGATGATGATTGGAAGGAAGGGTGTCTGAAACTATAGTATACTCCATGGGAAGAAGTTGCAGAGGAGAATTGGAAGGGGAAAGGCCCCTGAGAGACTTGGAGACCAGCGACAAGGGTAGGTAGAGTATTTAAATTTCCTCTTTCTTGCATCTTGGACTGCTGGTGGGCTCCTGAACAGTTGGAGAGACCTGCCAACACCAGATGGCTGCTGGCAGTGTGCGGTGAGCCTTTTGAGGACAGGGCACCAGGCTCCCAGCTCCCTCTGGACATCTCCCGCCCCTCAGATCCAAACCAATCGGCAGGCACAATATTGCTTCATTCTCCCCTTCCCCTTCCCTATGCGCGGCTGCTGAGAGAGACAATTTAGCCACCACCCAGAGGCATCTGCAGGGAACAGGACCTTTCCTTTGGGGCCCTACAGCGGACTCAGGGGTACTCTGACTGCGAGCTCCCAACCCACCAGCCCTCCCAGGTGCTGCTTGCCTAGTGACTCCAGGAGAATGGGGCAAATTCCGAGCTGGAAAGACATTGATTGAGCTTGGTCACCCTATGGGTGACTTGAGGCCAGCGCTCCAGGGCCCAAGGGATAGGTCTGCAGAACAGATTCTATATACCCAGGGCTCCATCGCATTTCCCAGGGACATAGAAGGGATATTTGTGAAGGAGCCTATTGAGGTGTGTGTGACTTCAGGGGCAAATCAACATGCTTAAGGGACAACCCTCTTCCCATGGGAGGGCCATGCTCCTAGCTCAGGCTGTGATCCTGGGCAGGAACTTCCAGACCCACATCACAGCCAGGGGAGATCTGCTGGCTTGAGGTCCTGCCTGCTGGCGGAGGTCTGGGAGAAACTGGAATAGGGGAGAGTGGAAAGGAGCGAGGCCTACTCCAGACTGCAGGTCTCAGACAGCCCCACCCCCATACCACACACAGACTATTTGGCTGAGTGGAGCCATTTCCACCCCTCCCTGGCTGCTTTGTCCAGAAGTAGAGAACAGACCTTTGACTCCTGCTAACAGCATTTGTGGAGCTTGAGGGAAAGCTCACCCAGCCCAACTCCACCTAGCATCACTCCCTCACCTGCCTCCACTGAGGTGGAGAATAAGGACACACCTGGAAGTCCTAGGGACCCACCCACCATCTAAGGCACTAGAGTGCCTCTCCAGAGGAACACGAGCTGGTTACAGGATCCAAAAACAACACTGCAACTTGCCCCTCCCAGCAACCACCATCTACTGACAGGGAGGTCAATTTGCATACCCTTTTACTACATCTAGTGATTCATTATAAAGGGTGTGGTCGAATTTCACCCACAAACACCACCTACTGGCTCAGAGACTAAGCAGGTCATGTCATTATCCAAACAAAAATCTAAAGGTAAGAAGCAACAGCTGATCCAGATGGGAAGGAATCAGCAAAAGAACTCTGGAAGTATGAAGAATCAAATGGAAAGCATACCCCCAAAGGGGAACACCATCTCTCTAGCAATGGACATAAATCAAATTCAGAACACTAAAATGACAGAAGAAGAATTTTGAACATGGATTATATGAAAACTCAATGATATGCAAGAAAAAAAAATGGATAACCAGCACAAAGAAACCACAAAAAAAATCCAGGACTTGAAAGAAAAATTCACTAAAGAAATTGAAATATTGAAGAAAAATCGAACCAAACTCCTGGAAATGAAGAATTTATTCAAGGAACTACAAAACACAGTGGAAAGCCTCAAGGACAGGGTGGATCAAACAGAAGAAAGAACTTTAGGGATTAAAGGTAACACTTTTCAATTAAATAAGCAAAGTCATAATATGTAACCAAAATGTTTGTATGCCCATAATATTCTGAAATAAATAAATAAATAACTCAGTCACAGTGACAGAGCAGAGAAATAAGAGACAAGAGCAAAGCCTACAAGAAATGTAGGATTTCGTGAGGAGGCCTAATGTGGGAATCACAGAAAAGCTATTTTCAATGAGTATATAATTCTTAGTTGGCATATTTTTCTTTGATACTTTGAAGATATTGCTTTACTCTTTTATTCCCCCTATATTGTTTCTGATGAGAAATTCTTTGTAAACATAACCTTTATTTTTCACACAGAAAGAGTTTTTAGAATTCCAGTTGTTTTAAATGTAATTAAACTTTATATTTTGAGATCATTAGATGTTTATATGCTATTGTGAGAAATTATACAGAAATATTTCATGTATCCTCTATTGTTTCTTCTAATGATAACATCTTAAAAATCTACAGTGTAATATTCCATCCACAATATTTAAATTGTTATATTCCACCGATTTTGTTCATATTTTCCCTGTTTAGTCTGATAGCTGTTGAGATTTTCTCTGTCACTGGTTTTTAAAATGCATCTTGTAGTTTTTTTCATGTTTCTTATGTTTGTGGTTTCTTGAACTTCATAAATTTGTGGATTTTTAATTTTCTGAAACTTTGGAAAATGCTTGGCCGTAATTTATTTAAATATATCTTTTATATATTTCTTTTTTTTTCATTTGAGGCTTCCGATTATACATATAATTTGTCTCTTGATATTGTCCCATTGCCCACTACTGCTTTGTTCATTTTATTATTCTCTGCTCTTTCTGTGTTTCATTTTGAATATTTTCCATAACTATTTTGAGGTTCAATTATCTCTTTTTCTGTAATGTATAATCATCTTTTAAGCCTATCAAGAATTTTCTCACCTCGGATAGTGTGGTTTCAATCTCCAGAAGATGTAGATCAGACTTTTATATATATATATATATATATACACATATATATATATATATGCACACACACACATACACATAAATATACATATATATATATATCTTCCATGTCTCTTCTTAACTTTTTGAATCCATAAAATAACTTTTTAAATGTATTTGGTAACTTTAACATCTGTATCAGTTTGTGTTCAGTTTCATTTTACTAAATTCTATTTATTTTATTATGAGTCACAAGTTTATTTTCTGTTCTTTGCATGCTTGATAACATTTTACTAGATATTAGAAATCATGAAATTTACCATGTTGATTGCTGCATATTCCTAGAAATATTTCTGAATATTTCTTTGTGACATAGATATGTTACTTAGAAACACTTAGATCCTTTCAAGTCTTAATTTATTTTTTATGTGGGACCAGAATAGTGCACAGTCTATGGTTAAATCTCCCCCACCACTGAGGCAGGACTCTTCTACATATATTTCTCAAATCCTCTTGAATCATGAGGTTTTCAGTCTAACATTGGGAAACAGGTACTTTTCTGGTGATATTTCTAACACCAGGCACTATTACTTCTAACTTTCTACAGTGGCTCTTAACGTAGCCCCAGGTGAATAGTTTAGAAGTATTTTCTATAGATCCTTGGAGTTCTTATTACATGTTTCTCTCACCTGGCCAGCACTCTGCCCTTGCCTTTTTTTCCCTGGACCCTGCTTTGTCTCTTCACTTCATAGAATCCTTGGGGCTCTAATTGAGTTCTCTTTCCCTGCACTAGCACCTTGAGACTATCTCAACATTGAAAGTTAGAGTAAATATAGTGCTCAACTCATTGGTTTCCCACCACTCAGGGATCATGGTTTCTCATTGTCATTTTTTATCTTGAAATTGAAATGAAAGCAGAGCAAATGTTACGGTATAAGTTCCAGTAGTTACAGAGCTGAGATTTGAGGTACAAATCAAAAAACTATTCTGAGTTATGTGATTCAGGTCTTCTAGACACTGAAAATCCTCTGGTGAGAGCATAAACAGGATGTGATTATATTACATAAGGCTAAGAAAATCTGGTCTAACTTCTTATCCTGTAGAAACTCTTAATTCTAGGGAACTGCTTTGTGAATATTTCCAAACTGCTTCACAGGTACATCTCTGTCACTAGTCTCTGAAAACCTGTGATTCTAAGAACTGGCAAATAATTGCTCCATGCCTGTGGAAAGAAAGCTTTTCGGAAAAACAGGAATTAATATGATAAGTGTGCATACTAGAGTGTGGACAGGGACTGAATAAATTCAGTTGCAAGAACTTCTACCTATTATTTTGTTCCCAAACTAATTACCGGAACTTGAAATATCTTGGAACTGAGCAGAAGAAACATACAAATAATAAAACATTTATAAGCATTCATCCTCATATTCCAAAATTAATATTTTATTTAAAGTAACTATTGATTTACATTATCAAATAACATGAATATTTGATAGATATAAATTATTTGAATGATCTCTCTCTCTCTTTCTCTCTCTCTCTCTCTCTCTCTCTCTATATATATATATATATATATATATATATATATATACTTCCATTTTTATCATTAAGCATTTTAAATTTACCTAAAGGGTCAAAAATGAGAATATTAAAGCTGACTATGGATAATATTATTAATAGACAGAACATATTTTACGCTAAGGATTTTACTGTTCCAAACATCTAGTATATCTCTGACATTTGGATTACTGCAGAATTTAGTGGCACAGAGCAAGCATTTTTTTAAGCTTAGAGACACTGTCGGTGAGGAATTCATCACCAAGGAGATTACTTGCCTTTTCTCCTTATATCTGGGACCTTAGTTAGCTGTGAAGACTCAAAGACTGGGTAACTCCATGTATGGGGCTTGGATTTATATGAAGGTTTCTTCAATCATATCACTGCCAGCTGGTCGGGAATAGTTGAAATACTGGGCTCAGTTGAAACCTGAGACTGTCTACAGGAGACCTGAGTGTGCCTTCTCTACACGAATTGGCTTCTTTATCATCTTTAGTGTAGCCAAACTTTCCAGCTCAGATCTTAAGCACTTAAATAGAAGTTGTAAGTTTTAGTGTTCAATAGTACCATGAGGTGACTATAGTTAACAATAATGTATTGCCTATTTCAAAATAACTAGAAGAAAGATTTGGAATGTTCCCAACACAAAGAAATGATAAATATTTGAGGTGATGGATATCCCAATTTCCCTGATTTAGTCACTGCACATTGTTCCCATGTTTTGAAATATCACATGTAACCCAAAAGTATAAATAACTATTGTTTATCAATAAAAATTTAATAACAACAAAAAACAGAATGAGACAGAAGCTGCATCCCCTTTATGATTTAATCTCAAAAGGCACATAAAACCCTTTCTGCCTTACTTTATGGCTCAAAAGAGTTACAAATGTGCCCAGATCCAAGGAGAGGGGCATAGACCCCACAGCTTGAATAGGTTAATATCAAAAAATGCTATGGCTTTGTTTTTAAAATTATCACACTGCTAATAATTCAGAGTTGGCTATGGTATTTTCAGTCCTATCACAGAAGAACCTTCAGTCCAAATTTCAGTTTCTTCTCACCACAGCTTCTTTACTGTTTCCGGTCTCTTTTCCTTTTGACTTCTAAGGAGCTATTATACATTATAGGGCAGAAGTACTATCCAGTATGACCCTTATTAGGAAAAATGAAATTCCTTAATTGAATTGGGTTTCTAGAACCCAGACAGAAACTTTTCAGCATTGGCCACACTAATCTCCTAAAAACTCTAACTTCAGAAAAATTAATGTCAGGTTGTTTTGATTTGATATATATCACATGGCTGATCATTACATTTAATATTTTAAAAAGCTTTGTAAAGCATTGCTTTAAATAGATTTTTTAAAAAGCTTTAAAAGAGATGGCATTTAGTGGAATGGGGGAGAGGAGTACACAGCTACAATTCCTGATATTCTGTAAAGGTTTTACTTCATTGGACCAATAAACTGGATTATACAAACAACCAGCCCAGCATTTTGTATCCATGATCTCTGGCCTTGTCTTAACTTCATGGTAATAATATAATATTTTTGCTTCACAGAGCTATGAACACATGTGAAAGTGAAGCAATGAAACTATTAATATAAGGAAAACAAAATAGAAAACAAAACAAAAAACAGAATTTATACTGACATATGTCTATAGGATTGTGTTTATGTGGTTTATGTGTGCCGGAGAGTAATCCCAAATACATATCATTATTTTTACATAAATTGTATGGTTATTGTTTAAATATGACATCAGAAAAAAGATTAAAAGATTGGTAGCATAATTTATAATTTTATTGTGTACCTTAAATATTTACACCCTATCCCATATTATTTTAAAGTGTTAACTGTCCCTATTATTCACTATGGAAATATTCAACAAAGAAAACAATACTAGACAATAACCAATGTAGCTCCAACTTTCCTACATCATTTGGAAAGACATTAACAAATGCTTAATCACTTCAAAGATTTTACTCAGAGAGAGTTATGTATCCTTAAAAAGGTATTTTTTGTTGTCTAGGAAAAGAAACTTCATAATAGCCATGATAATTCTAATGTTTAATCTGTTGTTTTATTATTAACAGAATTTTAGAAGTTTAACTTGAAACATCTAGTACAGTCAACTAATTTATAAGATGATTAAGAGTGAGATCCAGAAAATTAAAATTAAAAGCTAAATATCAATAAATCATAAGGCAGGAATTAGAGAAGAGGTTCTAAATTGGGTTATTATAATAAACCTACAAATTCTTTAAAACTACAGGTTTCAAGATCCACTTGCCACAGGTTCTATTTCAAGAATCTCTTTTTTCAATCCCACCACTTTCTCGGATTTAGAAAGCAGTCCAGCGATTGCAGCACTGTGCCACGGAGCAGCTACCATGTCAAAAGTGTTTATTCACTGGTCACCATGTGCTGAGGATTGGGATGTGTAGTGAGTGAAAATGAGTGTTAAGCTTCCTGCCTTTGAAGAGTTCAGTCCATTGAAGGAAACGGACAAGTAGACAAATGCTTGCAATTTAATACAATAAGTGCTATGACAGCATACCAGGGGAGTATTTAAATTAAATTGAGGAACAGAAGGGCATTGCATGCTCTTGAAGTAGAAACTATGCCTGATTCGTGAAGGATACTAGAAAGGGCAAGGCATTTAATAAAGCTAGAGGGGGAAATGAGCCTAAGAAGATAAACAGGCCTCAGAAGCTCAAGGACTTTCTACACTCTTCTATGGAAATCAGCCTTTACCCCTCCCCCAAAAAATGGGAGCGATTTCAGGTATCTATGCAGGAAATTTAAAAGATCATTTTGTGATTTGAAAATAATAATCTGAGTACAACATGGAGAGATCCCACCAGAAAAGTGCAAGAGTTTAATCCTAAGAAGGATTTTGCATAAAATGAATTACATTAGAAGAATTTCCTAGTGTCCTCATTATTGGAGGTTGATTATGGTATTAATCACTCCCTGTTTCTGGGTTTCTAACAAATGAAAAACAAATGCAGAGTCCAATGGAGAATCAACATATGGTATTTGCTTGCTTTAAATTAATAGATAATAATTTTAAATCTCAGCAGAATTTCTTATCTCCTTTTTTCCTTAAGTTTGAACTTTGGTGCCTTTCCAATCCTGGCTAACTACATCCAATTTCAGGCTGAGAAATTGGAAGTTGGGTAGCAGAGACTTGGCTAGGACACTGATGCACTGCTTGTACGTAGATACACAACATATCTGAGCACAAGGCTAAGGCACTGATGCTCTGCTTGAGCATAGATACACAATATATCTGAGCACAGGAGTCCATGAGGCAAGGTTTGCATGCTGGTTTTCAAGGCTGGCTTTCTTAATCCAGAGGTCCTACATCCTGATCAGCATGGCTTCTAAAATTTAGCATTCCCTCTCACCAAACAGATACAGTAGTCTTTCTCACAGAGGAAAAGAGAAACTCAAACATTCTTTCAAACATTTCTCTCTTTTGAAAATCAGGACAGAATTTCTTTTGAGACACTATAAGACATTGAGATTCAGGCTTTTTCCCAGCAGTCTCTCAGTATTTATTCTCCTAAGACTTTCACCTTAACAACAAGCCTGTAATCAACTAATAATGTGTTTCCTTTGAGGTAAACAGCAGCAAAAGATGGGGCCAGCCTTGTTCCTTGAGGTTTTCTCTATTGAAATAAACTCTGCTTTTTGTGTATCCCTTGAGTTAGCTAAATTGGAAGGCATGTAGTTACTTTAATATTTTCAAAATTTGTATTAATATAATTAGAATTCTTTAAGGTATCCTTCCTATAAGCAGTACAAAGAGTTACTAGATATCTCATGATTATCACATCAAGATCCCTAAGCTTGAAAACCCTGAAAACACAAGCCACTGCCTAGTCATTACAATAATTATAACCATAAAACAATGTTCTCAAATGCTATGTCTAAATCCTGTTAAGGCTGGTAGGGTCTGAGATTTTTATTTCCCTTGAAAGATAACAAATTGTCTGTCACAATAAGGATTCAGGAAAAAGATATAAAACTACTAGTTCAAAAGAGTATATTCAGAGCAATAGTAGTAGCCAGAGCATCAGCATTTTTGTGCACCAGTGTCCCAGGTCACCATTTCCACAGGGTGACACAAAGAGAGCCAGATGATAACTGCACAAATAGTGGGTTGAGTTATATAGGGGAATGCTGAACCTGAGGAAATTTCATTTTTTATAATGGCCAGTAAACATGCCTGTCCTTGGCTCCTGAGGAAAAAGCTATCTCTGTTTTTCAAGGCTTTAAGTACCCATGCCCTTTGCTTTGGAAGAAGACTTTATCTTTCAATGCTGTTTGCTATAAAGACATCTCTTGAAAAGCTAGTTTAGAATAAAAAAGGCAGTCAGTTCCTCTGTCAAAACATGAGAGATCCATGGATAATTGTCTCCCAAAAGCGTAAACCACATAGATAGTTAAGTAGATAGACAGACAGACAGACAGATAAAGGAAGTTAACACATTGTTGGTCATAAATGGAAGACAAAAATCTCAGTAAGAGTTGAAGATTGGGTACAAATATTGTAAATTTGTTTAAGACAAGAATAATTCCAATGCTACCCTTTAAGAAAGAATGCAATACTCTGCCTCCAAAACATAGATGGCATAACGTTTTGAGGGCAGAACACTGTAACTCCCTTTTTGAGGACAGAATGTTGTAACTTCCTTATTTTTCATTTTACCATTTATTTTTCTATTCCTGTCATTCTAATGATTAAGTGCATATGGGATTTTAACTAGAAATCTCAGTTAAAATATTTTGCTTAGGTTTAAAAAAAACACGCTACAGTTCCGTTGATAGCCCAGGGATTAACAATGTCCCATGACACATCCCACCACTGACTGTGATCCTGCAACCTACTCAGGCACCAGCCAAGGTCTCATGACTCACCTATCAACCATGAACCCACGCTCTGCATGCCCCAGTGAACCTGTGCACCATGAGCCCAGTGACACAGTGCACCATACACACAGGTGACCCCAACTATGCCCTGTGCTGCATGGCTGCTATGACACTGCCCATGCACAGTGTCATGATCCAATCACCAGAATCCTCCCCCCAGGAGCCACCACTGCCTCTGGACCTGAGTGGAGCAAACGCCCACAGCTTTGACATCTGGGGCAGCTGTCTAAGTGGCCTCATCCAGTCAACACTGCCACCAGTGTGGCAGGCCCAAGCACAGCAAACTCCCATATCACCCTCCTCTGTGGAGTACGACTCACTCTACCCCCTGCCCGAGCTTCCACAGCAGCCTGGGGAACAACTTACTACTCCATACAAATATCCCCGAGGACCAGCTCAGACTGTGACAACCACAGGGGAAAGGGATGGTACAAGAAGACAGATATGTTACAGGGTCTTAATACATCTGCCTCTCCCCTGCCAAGTCAGTCCTCTGGAGTAAGACACGAAAGTGCAATCTCTCACTAAGTAGGAGAGTTCTCAGCAAAAGAGAATACATGTACCAAAAATCTATCTGCCCTGAGGTGAGAGAAGAGGTTTCAAAAGAAAAGAAACTAACAAAATAATTATGATAAAATGAAAAAACAAGCTAGTTTGACATCCCCAAAGGATCACAATGGATCCACAGCAATGGACCCCAACCAAGAAAATTGTTGAAATGTCAGAAGTGGAATTCAGAATATGGATGGTAAATAAGATGAATGGGATTGAAGTGAAAATTGAAAACCAACACAAAGAAACCAAAAATATTTCAGGACATGAATGAAAAAAATAAAAAAGTCTTTAAAGAGACAAACAATTTAAGAAAAGATATAACAGAAATTAAAGAAGTGAATGAATCATTTAGGTAATTTCAAGATACAGCAAAAGCTTAAGTGACAGGCTAAACCAAACATAGGAAAGAATCTCAGAGCATAAAGAACAAGAATCTCAGAGCTTTTGAACTAACTCAGTCATTCAAAGATGCAGGAAAAAAAAAAATAAAGAGGAATGAATGATCATTCAGAGAAATATGGGATTATGTGAAGTGAGCCAATGTATGAATTATATGTATCCTGAAGGGAGAAGAAGAAAAAGCAATAACCATGGAAAACTTATTTGAGTTAATTATTTAGGAGAACCTCCCTGGTATCATCAGAGATTCAAATATCCAGGTGTATGATGGTCAGGGAACACTGGGAAGATTCAAAGCAAATAGGACATCTCCAAGACACATAGTCACCAGTCTGGCCAAAGTCAAAATGAAGGAGAAAATTCTACAAGCTACAAGATAAAACCAATATCTAACCTATTAAGGACAACTCATCAGGCTGACAGAAGACTTCTTAGCAGACACCTTACAAGCCAGAAAGGATTATACGGCCCCATTTTTAGTCTTCTTCAGCAGAACAACAGCCAGCCAAGAATTTTGTCTTCTGTAAAATTAAATTTCGTAAATGATGGAGAAATAAAGATTTCCAGACAAGCAAACACTAAGAGAATTTGTCACTATTAGCCCTGCCCTACAGGAAATGGTCAAAAGTGGATTGTACTTGGAACGGCACAATAGATACCCACCAGATTAAAAACACCTGAAAGTTAAATCTCATAGCTCTTGTAAAAGAATAGCACAAGTGGAAAAATAAAACAATAAGATATCATTCAAGAAAATGAAAGGAACAGCATCCAACTCATCAATATTAACGCTAAACAGGAACAGTCTGAATGCTCCACCTAACAGGAATAGACTGGTGGAATGAATAAAAAACACAACCCAAATATATACTGTCTCCAAGAAACACATCTAACTTGCAAGGACTCTCACTGACTCAAGATAAAGGGATGGGAAAAAAATATCCCAAGTAAAGGGAACCAAAGGCAAGCAGGTGTAGCCATTCCCGTATCAGATAAAATAGACTTTAAATCAACAATGGCATAAAAAGACAAAAGTGTTTATTACCTAAAGGTAATGAAAGTAATTAAACAAGAAGACATAACAATCCTAAATATATATGCACCTGCCACAGGTACTCCCAAATTGATAAAGCAAATCCTATTAGATCAAAGCAAAGAAATAAACAGTAACATCTTAATTGCTAGGGACTTCAACACCCCATTGACAGAACTGGATAGATCATCAAAGCAGGAAATCAAGAAAGAAACTCTGGACTTAATGGGACTCTAGAATAAATGTACCTAACAGACATTTATAGAACATTCTATCCCAAAATGACTAAATATATATTCTTCTCATCAACAGTTGCCAAGATTGATCATATCTTAGGACACAAAACAAGTCTCAGCAAATTCAAAAATCAAAATCATACCAAGTCCCTTCTCAGATCACAGTGAAATGAAACTAGAAATCAATTGCAAGAGAAGCACACAAATCTGTGTCATGGAAATTAAACAACCTGCTGCTGAACAATTTTTAAGTCAATGATGAAATTAAGATGAAAATCAAAAATTCTTCAACCTAAATGACAAAGGGGATGCAAACTTTCAAAATCTATGGGATAGAGAAAAAGCAGCCCTAAAAGGAAAGTTCATAGCCTTAAATGCCTACATCAAAGACAGAAACATTATAAATTAACAACTTAATGTCACAGCTCAAAAAATTCAAAAGAGAACAAATGAAACTCAACGCTTACAGGAAAAAGAAATAACAAAGCTAAAAACATAACTAAATGAAATGGAAACCAAATAATAATAATTATCATTATTATTCAAAGGATCAATGAAACAAAAGATAATTTCTTTGAAAAGATAAACAAAATTGATAGACCACTAGCTATATTTACCTGAAATAGAAGAGAAATGATTCAAAGAAGCTCAATCAGAAATGAAATAGGAGATATTACAACTGATACTGTAGTAACAAAAAATACTACCCATGAATGTTATGAAAACCTCTATGCACACAAACTAGAAAACTTAGAAGAAATTAATAAATTCCTGGAAATACACAATCTGCCAAGCCTGACTCAAGAAGAAATAGAAAATATTAAAAGACCAAAAATGAGCAGTGAGTAATAAAAAATCTCCCAATAGAAGAAAGCCCCAGACCAGAAGGATTCACAGCCAAATTCTACCAGACCTACAAAGAAGACCTGGTATCTATACTACAGAAATTATTCCATATAATTCAGGCGGGAATCCTCCCTAACTCATTGTATGAAGCCAGTACTGCATTGATACCAAAGCCAGGAAAGGACACAACAAAAAAAGAAAACTACAGACCAATATCCCTAAATGCAAATAGATGCAAAAATCCTCAAAAATAATCCACCAAATTGAATTCATTAATACACCGAAAAGATAAATCACCATGATCAAGTGGGTTTCATCCCAGGGCTGCAGATACGTTTCAACATATTCAAATTATTAAATATGACTCGTCACATACACAGAAGTGAAAACAAAGACCACACGATCATCTCAATAGGTGCAGGAAAGGCATTCTACTAAATCCAGCATCCTTTTATGATAAGCACTCTCAACACTCTAGGCATAGAAAAAATATTCCTCAAATTATGAAAGCCATGTATGACAAACCCGCAGCCAACTCCATACAGAATAGAGAAAAGATGAAAACATTTCCCCTAAGAACTGGAACAAGAAAAGTGTCACCATTTCTATTCAACATAATATTGGAAGTCCTGGCAGGTACAGGAAATAAAGGGCATCTAATCAACAAAGAGAAGGTCAAACTATCCCTGTTTGCTAATGATAAGATCTTATATCTAGAAAATCCTAAGTACTCCAACAAAAGACTCCTAGATTTGATAAATAAAATCAGGAGTGTCTTAGGTAACAAAATCTATGTACACAAATCAGTTACATTTGCATATACTAATAACACCCAAGCTGAGAGTCAAATTAAGGACTCAATACCACTCACAATAGCTACAAAGAAAAAACAGTGAATTTCTGGCCTTTATTTATTCAAATGCAAATAAAGTTATAGAGTCCTTAATGATTTCTTCTCAGTTCATCAAGATTGCAAACTTTTGAATTTTTTGCTGAAAAATCTGTTTTTTAATGGTAGCTACTACTCTAAATTCTATAAATAGACATAGTAAGAGTTAAGACCAATGGTTTTGGTCAGGTCAACATTGTGTGAGATCTACTTTGACATTTACATTGTTAGTGTGATTTCTTTCCATAAACACTAATCTGAATCGAAGATATGCTAAGAAAAATATCTCATTAAGAAAAATACTTATATAGAATATGATAGTGTCCTTATACATGGGAATAGAATGTTGTGCCAACTAATATTATCTGTGAAGTACTGATCATGGTTCTCTTGAGTTGCTCCCTCCCCTAAATAGTGAATGTGGTGTCAAATTTTAACAAGATGTTAGTCCTAAAAGAATCTCATTAACATAATTCATGCTGGCATTGAATGATACTAGCATTCACTGACTTGAAATTATATGTTAAATTATAATTTCCAAAATGTACACAAAACACATAATTTTAAATTTCCAAATATAAAATGAAGACATGTAAAATATTTTATTTATCTTAACATTTAAAGAAGGAACTATTAAAATGTTAATAACAGCTCAAAAAAGTTCAAAATCTAGGTATTAATATTTATAGGTAGTTAGATAAAAGATGATAATAAAACAATTCTAAGATAGATACAAACTGGCTAATGTCCAACAGGGCAATAAACCAAAAACTTTGGTTTATCTTTTCCATTTAGAAATAATTTGTATCTCTACTAGCCAAGGATGTACAAATTAAACTCTGTCCAAATAGAATTATAAAATACTGCAGTCAATACAAAAATTCATCAATGGTGCAAGGCCAGCACTGCATTGAAATAATACCCACAAATTTCTTGTGCCTATGTCCAAGTTCTGGGTATTTTTTCTTATAGATAGAAATAGCAGCAATGTCAGTTTCTTAGGCAGACTGAGGTTATAAAAAAATATTCAACATGAGACCAAATATGTCCTCAGGCTATCAACTATAAAAATCTGTCCCTGGTTTTACTGACATAATGGGAATATGATTTCTAAATAGTTATTCAAAGCAAGTACATCCTCTAGATTGAGTTCCAAATAGGATACTTTAGACAACAATCACCAAAAAATGATCACAGGGAGAAGTAAAATATTTGATGGAGTCTATATTCATATAGTTCCAACTATATTGATTCATTTTTTAGTCTGAAGTGAACAAAAACTTTTAAAAGAACACTAGATTATGGGAATGACCAGAAGATCATTAGCTTTCAAACTTACCTGACATTCTTCAACAATAAGCATGTTTATAATGCAAATCCAAACACTAATACATGCAAATCAATTGTGTGATATATTTGTACTATATGCAATGTGCTTGATTTATAATTAATTCTATTCTTTATATTTAGTCAGTTATCTATAGTTCAGCATGAATCTCTATGCTGTTTACAAATAAACACATAATTATGGATATAATTTGAAAAATATTGCTGTATATCATGGATACTAGGTAATCATAGTATCTGAGTTAAGGCTCAGAGACATGGTCTGTGAAGTAAGATTTTGAATACAGAAAATATTAAGGGAAGAAATCCTTGTATCTCTGCATCCGTACTTATAACACTTTTTAAAATGATGTTTATGCAGTATAATAATAAATTTCTTTAGAGCGTTATTGTAAATAAAGCTTAGTAATTGCCAGTCCTTCAACATCTCACTGAATAAAAGAGCTTGATACCAAAACAGATTAAGACTCAGAATAATTGCTGGCCTTTCAAATAAAACAATTACCGGCTCTCACCCCAGGCATTGAGCATCGAAGGAGAGAATCTCTTGTTAAAGATACTTTTAGATACTCTAAACATATTTGGAAAAAAATAAGTCTTTGTGAGCTAATAAACTAAAAAATAAAATGTAATAATCATTGAAGGTACTAAGGAATCAATCACTGAATTTCCTATTTTGCCCTTGAACTAACAAAATAAAATTTCTTTAATAAAAAACAAGTTTACAAAAATATTAATTGACATTAACATTAGAATTGCTATACAAATTTTCCCTCAGAGCCAACGAACCATTCAGCTGGTGCTACCAAAAGCTTGGCACTTGTCCACAAGGCCACATCAGACGAACAATAGAAGTAGTTGAGAAGAAGGAAAGAGAAGTTTATTATGTTTCCAGCAAAGGAGGAAAAATGGCAAACTCTCATCTCAAAATCCAAACTTCCTGAACATAAGCAGAAATACAGAGCTTTTAAAGGGAGGGCCCTCAGTTCTAGGCGACTGTGTTAATGATTCTAATCATCCCATCTCTGCTGCAGACAAACCCTGTGACCTCTATTCCCCTGGGCCCACCTGGGAGGCTGGTGCCCACCTTGGGTGGCTGAGCTATCTCCTCTAACACAAAGAACAAAAGATATTCTCCCTGCTGGAAGCAGGGATGCAAGTCAGGCCCAGGCGGCAGTTCCCCCAAAGAGCGGGGAATGCTTTAAAGAGACAGAAAATATTTTTGCCAGACTGCTTCTCTCTATGTGGCTTGGCACCAATCAAAATCCTCACTCTCAATTTTTCCCAGGGCTCCTGTGGGAATATTGGGAGGCAGGGGGACTTTGGCTCCCACCTTCACCATCTGAGTACTGGACTAAAAAAAAATAATAAACAAAAAAAAAAAAAAAAAGAAAAACCTTTTCCTCTCCTGGGGCTTCTTGCTATGTGGAGGCCTTGGCCTTTGTAATTTTGGGGCAATGCTCTTTCTTATGTACTTCCTTTCTACAAGAAAAGCACACTAACTGTATGTAAATTGTCTTCCTCTGGCTACGAAGTGATCCTTGGCTAAATTGAGTTTTATGCCTGGTCCTAGAAGTTGAGAACACTCTTAATCCCAAGTTACAAGTTAGTGGGCATGTGAGTGAACAGTTCCAGTTGGGCTCTCCCCTACCCCTCGCAGCCGTAGCAGGCGCTCGGCAGACTGGGGCTCTGGCTGTTCCCCCTTTTCCCATACAACAGTGGAATGAGGTGCTCCCAAAATCACACTGGTGCTACCAACCCAGACGAGGGGAAGCGCAGAAAGCACCGGGGCTCCCTGATCCCGCTTTCATCACATTGGCCACAGATGGTCCACTCGGCGTGGGCAATGTGCAAATAAGAAGAAATTTTCTTAAGTACCCTGCTCCTGTTCTAGGCAAACACCAAAGGTATATAGGAATTCTACAGAGCACAATGCACAGTTGCCCTAGGCTGGGATCGGCACAGACGAAAGATGGCACTGCTTCTGGGCTGATTGCCGGCTTCTGGCCCTGCCACCTCACTGCACTGTCCAGTATTCATGCCTAGGGGGTTGAGACCGTCAAATGGCAGGTACTTTTCTCTAAGCCCCACTCTGTTTCCCCTACCTTGGTGTCAAGATGGCTGTGGTGGGCAGTAGTTACCCTGGGCTGGAATCCACAGTCCCCATGCAGGGAATCCCAGTGCAGGGCTGTTTCCTGAACTGTCCGCTGGCCTCTGGCAGGGGGCAGATCAGTGTAAGCTCGAGCCTGCAAGGGAGTTGGCATACCTCCCCGGGCTGACTCACATGTGCCCGGGGGTGGGGAAAGTTGGGCAACAGGCAATCTCTCTCCAGCCCTTTTGCCGTATGGTGGTCAGCCATGCCCATGGGTTTCCCCTTCCGCCAGGGAAATCCAACTGTGTAACTAAAAGGAAGTGTACCATTAACTTTATTTCAAGCCTTTAAGACCTGACTCTTGATTGAAAGATTTCAGTTATAAGACAGTACAATTTAAACTTTCATTTAATAGCCAGTTTTCCTCACACACCGGCACATATATTGGATTATGGTAAAACTATTTTCCTTAGACATGGGTTCACAGACCATTCAGCCAAAATTTTTCCCAAGGGACCTACAGATGGAAGTTTTGTATGTTACGACAAAACTCACAAATGACAAACACAGACAATACAGAGGATTCTTAACACAAAATGCCTGCCCTAGCAAACAAATGGGAATCCAAAGGGAACAAATGTCACCACAAATGGCACCTCAGATGGTGCTGGAAATGCCCTGCCATAGGGATGGAAGGTTCAAAACTCTACCCAAATGGTGCTTAGTACCCCTGTTTTCACTGGGAACCTCAAATGAGCTCCAAATCCAAACCAGGGTCCCAAGTTCCACTTAACTCCACAATTTCACCCCCCAAATGACATGACTCCAAAAATCAACAGGAAATTATTAAAATCCTCCCCAAGTGGGAGAAATTGGGGTCTTGAGATGCACTTTGGGGAACTTACTGAACAAACGGTCATGGTGTCCAGGCATTTCCCAAATCTGTTTCCTTCCCCTCAATTCAATTCAGTTTGGTTAGAGCTTCATCCACTCGAGGAGAAAAAGATGGAACTTCTTGAAGCTAATCAGGCCACAGCAGCTGCTAGAAGATTCCCTTTATTTCTTACTGGAAAAGGCGATACTCCTGCCCACAGCTTCACCTGGAGCTGCTCCCTGCCTCCTCCAGCAGTTAGAAGGTGCCATTCTACCAGGAAATCAATGGGCCTGCCCAGGGACATCAAAATCTGTTACTGAAAGCTCAGCACTTGTCCTTGAGGCCCCATCAGAAAAATGAGAACAAAGGATTGAGGAGCAGGAAAGAGAAGTCTATTACTTTACCAGTAAGGAGGAAAAATGGTAGACTCTTGTCTCAAAATTGAAACTTCCTGAACATAAGCAGAAATACAGAGCTTTTAAAGGGAGGGCCCTCAGTTCTAGGCGACTGTGTTAATGATTCTAATCATCCCATCTCTGCTGCAGACAAAGCCTGTGTCCTCCATCCTCCTGGGCCCACCTGGGAGGCTGGTGCCCACGTTGGGTGGCTGAGCTATCTCCTGTAACACAAAGAACAAAAGACATTCTCCCTACCTAAAGCAGGGATGCAGGCCAGGCTGTAGTTCCCAAAAAGAGTTGGGGAAGTTTTAAAGAAACAGAAAATATTTTTGCTATTCCCCTCCACCCCCCAGGCCATTCCCTCCATTACACTGGTAGTTGTCTCCATTAATTCTTAACATTCCATATGTCCTGGTCTATATTGCACATGCCCACAGCTGAACTAGGGGGCATTTTTTCCTCCTCTGTTATACTACACCCACTAACTTAATAGGGAATGACTTGCAGAGTAAATGCAATTGCTATTTTAAGTGTCCTCCCTTGAAGTCCCTTAGGACTATCCTATTCATAAAGTGGTCATATATAATTTGGACCTTAACTTACAGGTAACCTTGTGTCTAAATTAAGCCCAATTGAAGATCTCAAGAAGGTACTGGGTGATTTGCAGGCAAGAGTTTCATGTCATAGGTAGGATCATTGAGGCTGAACCCATGAAGGTTCAGATAAACCTACAAAGTCTCTAAAAAACTTGCATAATATTCTTTAAAACCAGAAACAAAACAATAAACAATTAATTTTAAAAATATTTTTAATAATTTAAAAAGGACTTCACCTTTTAAAATCACAAGTTCCAAGGCCGGGCGCGGTGGCTCACGCCTGTAATCCTAGCTCTCTGGGAGGCCGAGGTGGGCGGATCGGATCGTTCTGAGCTCGGGAGTTCGAGACCAGCCTGAGCAAGAGCGAGACCTCATCTCTACCAAAAATAGAAAGAAATTAATTGGACAGCTAAAAATACATATAGCAAAAATTAGCCGGGCATGGTGGCACATGCCTGTAATCCCAGCTACTTGGGAGGCTGAGGCAGTAGGATTGCTTGAGCCCAGGAGTTTGAGGTTGCTGTGAGCTAGGCTGACGCCACGGCACTCGCCCCAGGCAAGAAAGTGAGACTCTGTCTCAAAAAAAAAAAAAAAAAAAAAAGAATTAAAGAAACTAGATACAATTAACAAATAAAATAAGTCATGTGATTATTGCCAGAAGAGAAGTAAACTAGGTGCTTCAATGGACAATATCAGGGAGACCAAATTTGATTTAGACGTTAGGGAAGGTCTATCTAAAGTGGTGACTTTGCAGAGTAGAGCTGAAGGGAGAGAAGAAACCAGCCATGGGAACAGCTGAGGGAAAAGCCTTTCAGGAAAAGAATAGGACACTAAGTACAAAGTAGAGGGGAAGAGCTTGATATCTATAGAGGGGCAGAAATAGAGCCAGGGTGACAGGAATTTAAGGGACATGAAATTAGAGAGCTAAGGTAGGCAGGATCTTTGAGTCCATTAAAAGATTGTAGGGGGATAATTATGGAAGCAGGGACACTGATAGGGCTGTGGGAGCAGACCAGAGAGAGAGGAAAGGATGGTAGCTTGAATTAGGGTGGTGGCAGTGGACATGGGGAGGAAAGAACAAGTGCCAGATGCATATGATATATAGTGTGGACAGGATTTGTAATGAATCAGATGGTGCTGTGATTCAATGTTTATGTCCTCCCCCAAATTCATACTTTGAAATCCTAGCCCGTAAGGTGATAGTTTTAGGAGGTGAGGCCTTTGGGAGGAGATTAGGTCATGGGAGTAGAACCTTTATGAATGGGATTAGCAGCCTTATAAAAGAGACCCCATCCACCATGTGAGGACACAGTGAGGAGGTACAGTTGATGAATCAAGAAACTGGTGGTCGTGGTGGGCCCTTACTGGACACTGAATCTGCCAGTGTCTTGATCTTGGATTTCCAGCCTCCAGAAATGTGAGCAATAAATTTCTGTTGTTTATGAACCACTCGGCTTTTGACATTTTGTGATAGGAGCAGGAGTGGACTAAGACAGATGGGGAAGGGCTGGAGAGGAATTGAGAAAATGGGAAGGGAAGAGAGGATCATTACAGATGACTCCAAGTATCTGGTACTAGTAGAACAGATGGTGATGGCCATTTACCAAAATGGTTGCAGAGGAGCAAGTTTGGGATGTGGGGGCAGAAAAATCTTGACGCTCAGAACAGGGATCTGTGCTAAATTGTCACCTTAGAGATAGTATTATAATAAAAGTCAGCAGAATGGATGAAAGCACTAAAGAAGAAAGTACAATGGGAAAAGAAGGCCCAAGATCACAAAATAAACTATTAAAAATATATATATGGAGAGGAAATAACTAGAAGGAAATATGCTAGAATGTTATCAGGTTATCTTGGGGCGGGTGGTGGAATTTATGGACAATTGTCGATTTTCTTCTTCATAGTCAGAATTACCTGTGTGTGGTGAATTATGGTATATGCCAGGCAGGTTGTAGTAAATGATGCTCAGGTCATGGGCAAAATCCCCCAAGGAGTTTTGGAACCAGCTCTGAATTATTAACATTAGTAGAGAGAATAATGCTCAGTAGGACAAGAATATTTGTTCTCGTTTTTTTCCCAGCCAAATAATAACAAGCAAACCAAAAGTCATGTCCATGTGCCTTCAGAATGAGTTATATAAATTACTGACTCTGGAGATAGTTGGGAATTGGCCAGGTTGGCAAATATGAGTTAAATACCAGACTCAGCAAGCAGAACCTGTACCCCCAGAGGGAGTCAGGAGAAATCCCCCACCCTGTAGAAGCAGGCACTGTCTTTCTCTCAGATCCAGAGAGAATGACTACGGGACCCTTCCCTACACTCCCCCAGTCTAGAGCAGAACGGAGCAGGCTCCACAATAGATGTCTCCGTCCACTTTCATCTCAAGAAGGAAATGCGGGCCAGGCGTGGTGGCTCACGCCTGTGGTGGCTCAGCCTCTGGGAGGCTCAGGCGGGAGGATCACTTGAGCTCAGGAGCTCGAGACCAGCCTCAGCAAGAGCAACACTCCCTCCCCCCCGCCGTCTCCATTTAAAAAAAATTAGAAAAGAAAAAGATTAAAAAGGAAAAAAAAATTGAAAAAAAGAAAAAAAGAAGAAGGAAATGCACATCTCAATGAGTGCCTGGGAATGTGGGCGAGGGTGAGAGTAGAGTGGGGGAGGGGTAGCACTTCCAAGGACCAGAAGAGAGAGGAAGGGGGTGGAGATGGCTAATTGAGGGGGTTAGTATGGCTGTAGTGTAGAATGAGGACAGAGAGGACAAGGAAGAAACCGGAGAGGGACGCAGAGGGCCTTCTGACTAGATGAACTGGAGGGCAATGGAGAGGGGAGCCTTTTTAAGAGGTGGAGCAAGGTAATCAGATTTCATTTTAATGAGATTACTGTGGCTATAGTCTGGCAACTGTTTTGCAGGAGGGAGAGACAGGAAACAGGAAGACAAATTAGGAGGGTATGCTGATGTAAACCAGGAGAGAGAGGATGTGAGTCTGCTGAGTGGGAAGGACTCTGGCCAACAGGCAGATGGACGGATCTCACGCTGCCCAAAAGTAACCTCGAATCCCATCCCTCCTTGTGGATCTTCTAGATTTTTCCCTTTGCCTCTTTCTTTCTACTTACTCTTTTGAATTGTCATTAAATGTTACATTTTCTCTTTACTATCATTTTTCCTTTGGCTCGTTGTTTCTCTCCAGATGCCAACTCAGTGATTGACTGATAGACTGAGTGAAACAATATTACTTCACCACCAGGTAACCTTGGGGTATAATCAGTGCTAAATAAATGTTGGCTAAATTGACTTTTAAGCACTTCTTACCTCCATGGCACTTAGCATTAGATGAGTGCATAGGAAGTATTTAACGAATACTGGTGGCCTTGTGTTAAACCCCAACTTACCTGCAAAGGGCCCACGTTTCTTACTAAAGCAACAACAACAAACAAACCCATAGTTTTAAAAGCTTCAACCAGTTAAATTCAAGAAATAACCTTTCAGTCATCAAACTTGGCATCACTCTGAAATAAGGAAAATGAAGCTCTCCTGTCAGGCTTGTGTTTTTACATGAAGGGCATATATGTAAGGTCACTCTGCATCCAGTAATGCCTGTTCTCCAAACTGCAGAAAGATAACCCTTCCACGTGTTCTACAAAAGTCTGTTATCTTGTGTGAAGCAGAAGGAGGAAGGGAAGGAAGAATTTTATGTGATTAAAGATTGGGAAACTTTCCAAACCACTTTAAGTAGCCATTGTCCAGAAGATAGCCTACTTAGCTACAACAAGCAAGGAATAAAAACTTTTTAACCAATATATGGCTTTGGTATCTATCTTGGAAGTGGCTGACTAAATGAAGATACAATTCTACTGTATTTTTCTCCATAATGAAGGAGATGATAAGTTTTTTCTTTTTTTGAGGCAGAGTCTCACTCTGTTGCCTGGGCTAGCGTGCCGTGGTGGCATCAGCCTAGCTCACAGCAACCTCAAATGCCTGCACTCAAGCAATTCTGCCTCAGCCTCCCGAGTAGCTGGGACTACAGGCATGCGCCACCATGCCCGGCTAATTTTTTCTATATATTTTTAGTTGTCCCGGTAATTTCCTTCTATTTTTTTAGTAGAGACGGGGTCTCACTGTTGCTCAGGCTGGTCTCGAACTCCTGAGCTCAAACAATCCGCCCACCTCGGCCTCCCAGAGTGCTAGGATTTATAATCTGGCATGAGCCACCGTGCCCAGCCAGAGGTGATAAGTTTTGACCCAACTTGATAATTAAAAGGAACCAAAGTATGCCTTAAGAAACATTTGAAAATACGTACAATTATTATGTGTTCATAATAAATAAAAATAAAAAATTTTTAAGAAAGAAACATTTGAGCAGGGGGATGATGGATTTTTCAACAAATTGTGTTGAGACAATTAGAGAGCCATTTGAAGAAAAAAATTTACTCCAAAATAAATTCCAGCTCAGAGATTTAAGTGTAAAAAGTAAAATCATTGAATATTAGAAGAAAAATGGGTAGATGCTTTTTTCATTTTGTCATAAAGACCATTCATTCATTCATTCATTCATATAGAAAATATTTATTCAGTGCCTACTATATGCCTGTGTTGTTTTAGATGGTGGAAATACATCAATGAACAAAAAGACAAAAGTCCCTGCTTGCATGGTGCTAACATTTTAGTGATGGGGTTCTATGGTTTGAATGTTCATGTGCCCCTTAAATTAATATGCTGAAATCCTAACCTCCAAGGTTAGGAGGTGGTGCCTTTGGAAAGTGATTAGGTCATGTGGGCAGGTTGAGCCCTCATGTATGGGATTACTGCCTTTATGAAAGAGACCCTAGAGAGACCCTCACCCCTTCCCTTGTGTGAGCACACAGGGAGAATTTCACAGTCTGCAATTGTTCCGTGGTGAGCAGGTCTGTGCAAACCTACCCCAAAAGGCTGAAGGAGCTGAGAGGGTAAAGGAAGTTTCTCAGGAAGAGAACATTTAATAGTGAACAGAAGCAATGTCTCAGGCATCCATAAAATGGTGGGTCTCTACACCCACTCTTAAGAAAATATTCTTTTTTTCTTCTGGGACACAGTCTCACTCTGTTGCCCCAGCTACAGTGCCATGGCATCAACCTGTCTGACAGCAACCTCAAACTCCTGGGCTCAAGCAATCCTCCTGCCTCAGCCTCCCAAGTAGCTGGGACTACAGGCATCCACCACCACGCCTGGCTAATTTTTTCTATTTTTAGTAGAGATGGGTCTTGCTCTTGCTCAGGCTGGTTTTGAACTCCTGAACTCAAGTGATCCTCCCACCTCGGCCTCCCAGAGTGCTAGGATAACAGGTGTGAGCCACTGTGCCCACCCCAGAAAATATTCTTTATGTAGCAAGCTTTTAGTGTAAAACAGGCGCAGCTGGTCACATCTTAGACTTCCTTGTGGAAACTCATGACCACTGGGGAGGTTAGATAAGCATCTTTATGAGGGTTATTTTTGCTACTGGCATGGTTTTAAAACCTTGCTACAAAACACCTTGGTATGCAGGAGTCAAACATTGGTCATCATGGTGGTTTTGCTTCAAGATGGCATCACTCTTACCATGCAACAGGCTGTTTTCCTACAGCAACCCAGAAAAGGAGCCTCACCAGAACCCAACCATGCTGGCACTCTCATCTCAGACTTCCAGCCTCCAGAACTGTGAGAAATACATTTCTACTGACCCAGTTTATGGTAATTTGTTATAGCAGCCCAAACAGACTGAGACAGAGGGATAGATTATGAACAGCAAACCAAGTAAATAAATAAATTATAAAGTATGTTTGAAGGTGGAAAGGGCTATGAAAGAAATAGAGCATAGCAGGGCTGGGGAAGTGGAAGCATAGCAGGAGTACAGAGTGGAAGGGGGCAAAATTGAAAGGGTTCATCAGGGTTGGCCTCACTAAACTAGGCGACATTGAAGCCAAGATAAAGGATGGAGTAAGTATGTGGATATGTGGGGGAAGGAAAAGCATGCTGGGAAGACCAAAGCATACCTGCCACTGTTCTAAGAACAGCGGGAGGCCAGAATGGCTGAAGCAGAGTAAGAGATACACAAGTAGTAGGAGATGAGGCTGATAAGTAGCCCAGGAGCCAAATCACGTAGGTTCTTGTAGGCATGATAAAGACTCTCTGGCTTTTACTGTGAATGGAATGGGGAGTCGCTGGAGGGCCTGGAGCAGAGGAGTGACATATCTCACTTACATAGTAACAGAATCACATTGGCTGCAGTGTTGCAAGTACACTGTAGGGAGCAAGGGTGAAATCAGGGAGACCCATTAGGAAACTCTTGCAATAGTGCCTCAGATCAAGGTGAAGGCAGTGGAGATGGTGAGAAGTTGTTGGTTTCTGAATATATTTTGAAGGTAGGGCCAAAAGAATTCCTCACACAAAATCCAGATGGCGTGAAAGAAAACGCTGATTCACTGGACTATAAAAGCATTCATTCATTCTCAAACTGCTTGGATGGCTCATTCTTTTCTAGCGAGTTTTAAAATATTAGAGTTTTTCCAGCTTTGTTGCTAGACCCTCTTGTCTTTTTAATCTATCCTCACTCCTTAGGCAATCTCATCCATTGCCAGGTGTTCACTACAATAAATATCCCTATGACTCTCAGGTTTATATTTCTATGCCAAATCTCTCCCTTGAGCTCCCCCACTTGCATATCCAACTTCCTGCTTGACGTACCATTTAGCTGCCTTACAATAATTAATTCATTTCCTTGACGAATGTTTATTGAGTTCCTAGTATATGTTAGTCACTATAGGAGGGACTGGTATACAATGGTGAATGAATAAAATAGACTTGGTCCCTGCCCTTGTGAAGCTTACAGTCTAGTGGGGGTTGGGGGGTGAGAAAATAAACAAGAAAACAAACAAAAATATAGTGAAAACTTTCATAAAAAAACAAGTTGCAGTAATAGAGAATAAAAAGTATGTTTGTGCAAGAGGAGGAAATCTACTTAGAATAGTTATGAAAGAGCTTTCTGAGGAAATTTCATGGAAGCTGAAAGTTCAACAATGAGAAGTAACCACCCACAGGAGGAACTGTAGGAAGAACATTCTGGATAGTAGCAACAACATGTGCAAAGGCCCTGCTGAGGAAAATAATTTTATGTATTCATTTAAGTTTTTGTATAAAGAACTTAAATGAAACCACCATGGCTGGAACATAGTGATCAAGGGAAAGCAGTGATAGATGATCAAACTGGAGGGTTAGGAAGATGTCAGATCATCCAGGACCTTGTAAATCATGGCTAGCAGTTTAGGGGTTTATTCTAAGAACAACGGGAAGCCATTGAAGGGCTTTAATCCAGGAAAATAATTTCAACAAATTTGGGGTTTTTTGCTTTCCTTTGTTTTGATTTGTTTTCTGAGACAGAGTCTTGCTCTGTTGCCTGGGCTAGAGTGCTGTGGTGTCAGCCTAGCTCACAGCAACCTCAAACTCCTGGGCTCAAGCAATCCTCCTGCCTCAGCCTCCTGAGTAGCTGGGACTGCAGATGCACATCACCATGCCTGTCTAATTTTTTCTATTTTTTGTCGTCTGGCTAATTTTTTTTTCTATTTTTAGTAGAGACGGGGTCTCGCTCTTGCTCAGGCTGGCCTCCAACTCCTGAGCTCAAGCAATCCTCCCACCTCGGCCTCCCAGAGTGCTAGGATTACAGGCATGAGCCACTGCACCCAGCCCGAACTGATTTGTGTTTTTGAAAGATCATTCTGGCAGCTGTGTGTAGAATGAGTTATAAGGGGGCAAGTGTAGAAGCCGGGAAACCACTTTTAGGAGTTTCAGGCAGTATTCTGAGTAGAGATGATCTAACTCGGACTAGGTTAGTGGTCAAGGAGATGAAGAGAGGTAGATAGATTAGAAATAACATTTAGGAAGTTGAAACAATACAGAATAGCCTAGCTCAGGACATGGACTCTGGTGCCAAATGCCTGGCTTGAAGCCTGGCTCTGCCACTTCCTAGCTGTGTGAATTTGGGCAAATCCATAATTTCTCTATGCCTCAGTCTCCTCATTTACAAAATGGGGATAATAATAATATTTATAGGGAGTGTGAGGATTAAATGAGTTAATACAAAGCAGTTAGAACAGTTTCTAAATATAGTAAGCACTACATTAAATGTTTGCTATCAATAACGATGGATTGGCTATGAAGAATGAGGGAGGAATCAAAGGTGATGTCAATTCTCTGGCATGAGCTACTGGATTTTTTTTTTTTTTTGAGATACTAGGATGTCAAAACCTCAGTCTTGGGTGAAGTCACTAAATCACTTTCTCCGTGTCTACTGGAAAAAGTCACATCATTGGCCAGATTGAGTCTATTATAAAATTCATGATCACACACCTCAAATGAGAGTTCCATGTTGCGTAACAATTCCACTACACATCTTTGGTCAATTCATCTCTAACCTTCTGCAATCATTTTTTAAAACCTTCTCCAGTCTTCTATAACCTTCTACTCCAGCACCATGTCCCTGTTTTACCCACACTTTCAATATTTCAATAGGAGGACCCCAACCTCCTATTTTACGAAGAAAATAGAAGCTACTAGATAGGAACTTCCCTCATCTTCTGATTACCAAACATACATATCTACCCATCTCTGTACCCGTCCTATCTTCTTTCCCTCCTACTGCATGGTATAGTGGTTCCCAAAGTGTAGTTAGTTCCCCAGAATAGCAGCATTGGCACTGCCTGGTAAGTAGTTAGAAATGCAGATTTGCAGGCCTCACCTCAGACCTACGGAATCACAGACTGGGGTATGATGAGGGAAGGGACAGCATTCTGTGCTTTAATAAGCCCTCCAGGGAGATTCTGATGCACAAATTAGAGAACCATTGCAACAGAAAAACAATGCCTCTCTCTCATTTAAGGCCTATCTTTCTATCTATGCTTTGGATAATGTCCTCTTCTGTCTTCTTGAGAATTTTATGTCATTAATTACCCTTTCTTTTCCTGTATATTCAATGACTCCTTTTCAATTGGAACCTTTTCATGCACATTAAAACATGCTTGAGCCTTTCTCACATACAAAATCTCCTCTTGCAACAGAATGCTGAAAAGGGGTAAAATGTGTTATGAGTTTTCTCCTTAAAACCCTCCCCCACTCTTTTTTGGAATTAAAACCTGCATGCCTGCCTGAGGCCAGTAATCAGTGGGGCCCCAAGTGTCCTTTGTACCACAGCGGAGATCACAGATTGTCTCCTCCAGAGATGGGTTTGTTCAGGACCATCAGCTGTAGTTAAATGGCAATAGCCCCAAGCTGAAAACTCCTCTTAAAAGCTTTGTATTTCTGCTTATAGATGGGACTTGGTACTTTAAGATGAAAGTCAAATTCTCCTCATTTGCTGGCAAAATTCTTTTTATTTTTAAAATTTTTTTTCATGATGAGAACTCTCAAAATATTGCCAGCAAATTAATACACTTCTCTTTCCTTTTCCTCAAACCACTTGTCCTCATTCTTCTGATTTGGCCTTGGGGATAAGTGCTGAACTTTAGGTAACACTATTTCAATCTTTCACCCCCTCTAGTTATCACATGATACTTTTTCCTCTCCTCCACAGCCAAACATCTTAAAGGAACTGTTAATGAAATAAAAAAGAGAACGACCATATGATCCAGCAATCCTACTTCTGGGTATTCTGAAATCAACCTCTCAAAGAGATATTATCACTCCCAAGTTCACTGTTGTTTTATTCACAATGGCCAAGATGGAAACAACCTAAATGTCTATCGACAGATGAATGGATTTTTAAAACGTGTTATATACATACAATGGAATATTATTCAGCCTTAAAAAGGAAGGAAATCCTGTAATATGTGACAGCATGGATAAATTGAGGACATTATGTGACACAAACTAGTTATAAAAGGACAAATACTGCTTGATTCCACTTATATGAAATATCTAAACTAGTCAAGCTCATAGAGGCAAAGAATAGAATTGGGGAGAGGAGGAAATGGGGAGTTGCTAATCAATGTGTATAAAATTTTAATTATACAAGATGAATAAGTTCTAGAGATCTGATAACAATACTATATTACTGTGCACTTAAAAATCTGTTAGGAGGGTACATCTCATATTAAGTGTTCTTGCCAAAAATAAAATAAAGAGTTGTTAAGGATGTGAGAAAATGGGTAGTTGGTAGTCTCATACAGTGCTGATGGGAGAGAATATTGGTATAGCCACTTGGGAGAGCACTTTGGTAGTGTTTATTAAAATGTAGGCTGGTCCGACGGTAGTGAGTTATCTCATTTGATTGTTCACAGTCAGTTACAGATTGAACTCCTTGTTCTACTACTTTCCCCTCTCCTCACTACTGCACTTGACTAGTCTCAAAAAAAAAAGAAAATAATAAAATATAAAAAGTACAGGTAGTATCTATTAAAATTTTTTTTTTCTTTTTTTGAGACAGAGTCTCACTCTCTTGCCTGGGGTAGAGTGCCGTGGCATCATTCTAGCTCACAGCAACCTCAAACTCCTGGGCTCAAGCAATCCTCCTGCCTCAGCCTCCCGAGTAGCTGGGACTACAGGCATGTGCCACCATGCCCTGCTACTTTTTTCTATATATTTTTAGCTCTCCAATTAATTTCTTTCTATTTTTGGTAGAGACGGGGTCTCGCTCATGCTGAGGCTGGTCTCGAACTCCTGAGCTCAAACGATCCACCCGCCTCGGCCTCCCAGAGAGCTAGGATTACAGGTGTGAGCCACCGTGCCCGGCCCAAAGGGGATTTTAAAAGTCTTCTCTGTAATGTTTTAATCTTTAAGAGGATGATATATATTTTTATAGTACTTATATAATTAAAAATGATTCAAATGAAAGAAAGAGTTGTCTGAACCAACTACCTCCATTTCATCACCTCTCACTCAATTCTCAATCTATTCCAATTTGGCTTTTATCCTGATCATTTCCCACCAAATAGCTCTCTTTCACATCAATGATGACATTCACATCACCAAATCAAAAAAATATACATTTTCTGCTATTTTACATGGCCTTTGATGCTCTTGACCACTTTCTCTTTGAAGCACTCTCTTCCCTTGGTTCCCAAGCTTTGCTCTTGTCAACTAAAATAAAATTTTAAGGCTCATCCCCCACCGGCTGACTAAATGGACCCCCTCCTGTCCAAAGGAATATCCTAAAACTAAATTGCCTGCCAGGAGGAAGGAGGTCAGACATGCCTCATCATGCCCCCCTCCCTTCTTGGTGACATCCTTTATAAGCCATTAACAGGCCTAAGGGTATGCAAGACAAACCTGCAGGTCCTCAATTTACACAACTAATCTATGTCCTGGGGCTTATCTCTGATAAACAGCTTCTTATGTTGAAACATTCCAAGCATTTAGACAAAGTTTCATGTCTTTTAACCCATTGCAAGCCAAAGAATCTTTAAACCCACCTATAACCTGTAAGCCCGCGCTTCTGAGATGGCCCACCTTTTCGGGCCAAACCAACATATGCCTCCCACATGTTGAATTATGACTTTACCTGTAACCCCTGTCTCCCTGAAGTGTATAAAACCAAACTGTAACCCCGCCACAGCGAGTCCACTTGCTCAAGCCTCTTGGGTGTGGCTGCAGGTCATGGTCCTTAAATTTGGCTCAGAGTAAATCTCTTTAAAATTACAGAGTTTGGTCTTTTTTCCGTTGACAAGATTGGCGCCCAGACGTGGGGCTCAGAGAAGACTCAGGACCTCCGAAGGAGCACCCTGAAAGAGCAGCCCGAACTCGGCGCCAGGTACGGGCATGGCCTTTTTGGGCCCTCCGACTCCGAGCTTCTCCTTGGGCGGAACTCGTAAGTCCTCCTGATCTCCGGACCTCCCGTTTTTGGATGATGGTCTTAGTTTGCTCTGAGGTGGTTCTTTTCCTAGGAATTGTTTGGAATCCTAACTTAGATTTGGAGATACATTTCTAACGGGTCTTCTCCATTGTCTTTTTATCCTAAAATTAATCTAAATTGGCTTTTCTGTGCATTTTTGAAAGAGGAAACTGAACTGTCTTGTTTGTAGATAAATGAGAGATTAAGTTCCTCAGCTCCAAAGAGAAGGGGCATCTTACTCCTTCCAGCCTTGGCAGCCCTGGGTGACCGGGGTCCTGAGTGGGAGTTGCCTGGGGTGATTCCCCGAGGCGTCAGTGGCCCTATAGGGAACCCCCAACAAATTAATTAAAAGAAGGCGGTGGCTCACGCCTGTAATCCTAGCTCTCTGGGAGGCCGAGGCGGGCGGATCGTTTGAGCTCAGGAGTTCGAAACAAGCCTGAGCAAGAGCGAGACCCCGTCTCTACTAAAAATAGAAAGAAATTAATCGGACAACTAAAAATATATAGAAAAAATTAGCCGGGCATGGTGGCGCATGCCTGTAGTCCCAGGTACTCAAGAGGCTGAGGCAGAAGGATCGCTTGAGCCCAGGG